>JAQFYQ010000802.1:0-15245 GCA_034694885.1 Buchholzia appendiculata | reverse complement strand
GAGCTTTTGTCCCTGTGCTTGGCAGAGGTAGAGAGCTTTTGCCCTTGTGCTTGGCAGAGGTAGAGAGCTTTTGTCCCTGTGCTTGGCAGAGGTAGAGAGCTTTTGTCCCTGTGCTTAGCAGAGGTAGAGAGCTTTTGTCCCTGTGCTTGGCAGAGGTAGAGAGCTTTTGTCCCTGTGCTTGGCAGAGGTAGAGAGCTTTTGCCCTTGTGCTTGGCAGAGGTAGAGAGCTTTTGTCCCAGGGCTTGGCAGAGGTAGAGAGCTTTTGTCCCTGTGCTTAGCAGAGGTAGAGAGCTTTTGTCCCTGTGCTTAGCAGAGGTAGAGAGCTTTTGTCCCACGACTAATTAATAACTAGATTTTTATGGCCGCATGTCCTTGCTGACATCAACCCAGACCGGGTGATCATTCTGTAGTATCTAGAAATTCACACTCAACCTCTAACTAATTGAGTCTTTGCTTATATTCGGCAAAAGTTTAGAGGGCAGTTAGGTTGATCAGAGATGCGTAGACTCGAACCTTCCTTCCGCACTGAATACCAATAAGAAATGTATTCCAGTCGAAAAGGTGGCCAGACAATTTAGACCGACTGATTACCAATTAGAAAGGTATCGCAGTCAAAAGGTGGCCAAAGACAATTTAGACCGACTGATTACCAATTAGAAAGGTATCCCAGTCAAAAGATGACCAAAGACAATTTAGACCGACTGATTAACAATTAGAAACGTATCACAGTCAAAAGGTGGCCAAAGGCAATTTAGACCGACTGATTACCAATAAGAAAGTTAACTGATAACCCAGTCAAAAGATGACCAAATATAATTTTTAAAACGTGAAAACACATGAATCAAATGTACTTTGCCTTTACTTGAACCAACATTACATATTACTACAAAAACAACAAGAAACTAAATGTAGATGACAAAAGATATATCATGACAAATTAAACCAAAACAGAGCATAGTTTTCTAGCGCGCTCGCCATCGTAATAATATCTCGCTGAAGAACTGTACAGACACGTTCACAAATAACGGCACAAACAACAGAGATTAAATTAGACAGTACTTCAGTACGGGGCAACGAGGACCTGACGAAATGATACACATTGCAATTATTGAGCAGCAGTTTGCATGGAACCACAGACAACGGTACACTAGTCAACTTGTCTTGCTAATCACGTTTCATCATCTCTAGTACAAAAAGGTCAGTTAAACCAATTAACAAGTAAACCTGAACATAATTTATGTTGCACATTTAATAGCTTACTTGCACGTATGAAATGAGACAAATCAGGCCAGTGAATACCAGCGATGCAATAGATAGAGATAACAGTACAAGAACGGTGTACATATTACCCGTGTGTCTAGAACCTGTCACTATAGAGCACTCAAGCTGCACGAACTACAGGTGTATACACTGTCAAATGTGTTCTACAAGTTAATAGTCATTTCACCGAGGGGTCAATTAACTGCAAGAAATTTCACTGGTAGGACATTATACCTGCTGTATAGTGTAGTTCTCGGTGAACAGAATAATGTACCTGGCACCAGTTGATTACCAGGCTACGGGAAGGGATTACGGTGCGACATACGGCTGACAGCTATACTGTAAATAGGTTGTCTTCATATGGCACACAACGCACAAGAATACAAACAAACCAGCTGATTTGACAACTCCATATAAAGTTTATGTAATGCTCAACCGGTGTTATGAACATCCCAGTAATTTTGCACCTGGTGAAATGACATAGATTACAGTAACTCTACTAGGCATGTTCTAACTACAGCTATCATAAAGCTGTTGAGAATTACTCCAGAACTCTACTGTATAATCCTGCCAATCATACATTACACATATCTTCAAGGACACGAGACAGTTCAAAGTATGTGTGACACACGAATAGCATGACTACATGAAAGAGAACAGACAGTTCCAAGCATGTGCATCTATGACGTACACATATCATGACTACGTGAAGGTAAATGAACTACATAATGTGCATACTCATGAAAAAGTGATTAAATGAATATCATAAATTACAGTGTACGTAGCGAAATATAATCTTGCATCATTATACATTGTAGCACAATCTAACAACTGCTCCCCCAAACACTGTAAACACAAAAACTTTTATTTAAATTCTATTTCTGGCGTGTATTAAATTCTATTGTTGACATTCGAGTCGACTAATAAGGTTAATGTCTACAACTATACAGCAGCAATTGCTAAGCCATTTCTAAACATTTGATCATTCCCCAAAAATATCGGTAGAAATTTAAAACACAGTATCAAAACATACCGAATAGCAAAAAACTGGATAATATCCACAGTGATTATGCAATGCAGCAATGTTGTCAATCATGGCTTTAAGAAACAAATAACAAAATGACATTTTGTTTAATTAGTCATTTTTTTCATATTATCATTCCCTGAAACTGTTGGTTAACAAGACATAATTTTGCTGAAATAATACAAAAAAACGTGAAATGTCGTAAATTGGGACCACTGAAAAACGCCAACAGTACAAATAATAGAAAAACAAATATAACATAATTATGTATGCATAATAGCAAAAATAATCATTAAATTAGGTATAAATTTCACATAAACAAAACTAGAAACAACATTGGATTCCAAACAAGAAAAGAATGTGTTATAGTTGTAATCATTCTTTTAAACAGGAGTCAGAAATAACAGATAAAAAATATATCATCAAGCAGAATACTGAATGTCACTAAATAATATCTTGCACAAACAGTTTTTAACCATCATATAAATCTGGCAGATACAGATTTCATGCTAATTGAATAATAACACTAGTAAGAAGCAGGCCATTAATTCAAATCCA
Source organism: Buchholzia appendiculata (assembly GCA_034694885.1). Classification (NCBI taxonomy): domain Eukaryota; kingdom Metazoa; phylum Annelida; class Clitellata; order Enchytraeida; family Enchytraeidae; genus Buchholzia; species Buchholzia appendiculata. The sequence goes on along the minus strand of JAQFYQ010000802.1, from coordinate 12,403 downwards.
AATGATAAAGAGTAGATCGCTTCCAGAATCAACGAACTTAATAAGTAACAAAGTAAGAAATTTACGAAAGAAAAAGCGCTTAAAACTAAAGATTCAAAGATTCCTAACCTGGTGCAATATCGTTTGCATTTACTATATCTTGCACAAAACTAGATACAGAGCTTGCAGATATACGACAATCAAGTGAAAAGCAATATGCTCAGCAAAACGCAAAAAAGAACCACGCTGGGACGTTATTCTTTTTATCTTCAATGCAGATATTTTACAATAAGTAAAAGCAAATTTAGGAAATTAAGCAATTTATTTAAACCGAAATAAATAAAGCAACAGATGCCAAAAATTATAATTGAACCGCCCCGTAGCCAGGACTGGGACATCAAGGGAACATGTCCCTCCGTACCAAACATCTGTGCGTCCGCCATCAGGGCATGTGCCTCGTCCCCCACCAGGGCATGCGCCTTGTGCTCTGGCAGCAGGCACTTCGTCAAAGATTTAAGATGCCTTGAAAAGAATTACGCGTGCCAAGACTAATTTACTTACAGTTTTAAATTATTTAAAAATCACGGTGACGCATAAAAACATTTTGATGAAAAATGACACCACATAGGTTTTAGAGGTTAATTACAATGATGAAACTACTGGTGCACATCAACTACTGAATAACAGCGAAGCAACGTTCAACTTCCAACATATCTACTATTTCAAATAATTATCTACAATTGATCGGTGAGCTTTGAATTTACAAGACAATTAAATAACACAAAAAATAACAGATAATATCGTAGCGGAAACAGAAAGGAGTAAGATGTCGTAAGATAAGGGCAGCAAACACACCAGGCATGGTCTCCACACCTGCCACAACATCAACACAGAGAGAGAAACAGATTCGATTACAACCAAAAGGTATATCATCATCAAACACAACACACACACAGATAGATGCTAACAAAGTATAGAAGCCGTGATTGATTGACTAAGTAGAAAATATCATGCTTAGCGTGACGGGCAGCAATAGAGAACAGAAGCAACTCAACCTGCCACTAGATGTCATCATCAGTCTAGATCAGATTACACATCAGCACACAGCTCCTAGGATGATCCAGATTAAAGCGAGTACTACACAAGAGAACCAGATTACAGTCAGTACAGATAGCATGATTGTTACAGCATGTTCACGAGTGGGGGTGTGGGCGTGGGTGGAAGGAAGGCGGGGAGGGAGGGAGAGGCAACGCAAACGTGACTGTCACTCGACTTTATACGAGTCGTATCTATGACATACGCAGAGACGAAATCCAACAAGTGTGTAGCCATGCATATAGCCTTGGCAAGGATCTGCTTTATCATTAGTTATGTTCATAGATTACCGCAATCATAGACAAAATCATCAAGAACCAGTGACCCTGGACACCGGCACGAAACAGTATCAAAACAGTACCAAGCGTCTAGATGATTCTACTATTCATAACAATTCAACTGCTTTCCTGTTTAACCACTAGCACTCATCAATTAATCGCGACAACGAAAAGCTATGTCCTGGTATAAACAACAGATGCAAACAGACAAATATGTAAAGTGTCACAAAGACTGATTGAGACAGAGAAACACACAAAGACACACACACGTAAAGACTTCCTTGGACAGAGAAGAACACAAACTAAGTGCAAGATGCACAGAGACTGCCAGAGAGATAGACAGACATACAGACACACATACAAAGACAGAGTAACATCGATAGAAACGAACGTTGCACGATCAACGAGCAGAAGTCACAGAGATAAATAAAGGCACAAATGCATCACTAACATGTCATCATCATCATCATCGTAATCATCATCATCAACGTCATCATAATCATCATAAAACTTGTAGACATACAACAGTCACTGCACGATAATGGATATAAATTTCCACTTACAGTAAATTTGACAAAAAGCAACGCATCTGAATGACAGCGTCATTAATAACTTGGCAACATGGACAGACATAGAGTACACACATCGGCTTTGTTCAAAGTGAAAGTCCTAGCAGAAGCTACTCGTTTATGCACCAAGCTTAATCTCCCCATTCACCAACAGCTCTCGACAGAAAATGCAGAGAAAAGGTAGAAGTTAACCAAACAGATAATGTAAAACTACGCGGCTGAAGTTGACTTCTGTAGCCAACGGTACAAGTTATAGCCAACATAGCAACTGTCAAGTGTAGCCAAAAGAACTGCAGCTGTAGCTAGTATCCGAGCTACATGAATGGACAGCCAATAGCAAAACTTGTAGCTTAGAAAAATGTACAAATATAGCAGATAGCATTCCTTGTAGTCATCTGCAATGCATGTATAGTCGGTGGTATTACTGGTAGCTAGGGATCATAGCACATGTGAGACTCGGCTTATCAGCTGATCATTGCCGCCAATCAAGAGAAGCCAATGTGTACATTCAGCCAATCGAGAGCAGCCAATCTTTACATTCAGCCAATCAAGCGCAGCCAATCTTTACATTCAGCCAATCAAGCGCAGCCAATCTTTACATTCAGCCAATCAAGCGCAGCCAATGTGTACATTCAGCCAATCAACAGCAGCCAATCCTTATACATTCAGCCAAGAAAGACTCGCTATTAACTTGCCCTAGTTGTACTCAACCAAAAGTATAAATCAATACCATCAGCAACATGTCGATCAAATGCGTCAGAGCAGAGAATGCCTATGAAGCAGCTGCTCTATGCTAACGCAGCAGCTAACCAGCAGATGTAGTGAAGCGTACAGCTATACTGTGTAATACATGTACATGTACAGTTCGTACGCTATGCAATATTTCAGAAGCATACCTGCAAAATGTATACGCACGTCGATATTTATACAAAGTCAGTACGATCAATACGCTGGTCGCAATATTTAACAATTCAACGTAATTCGTAATTCAACTTCATATCAAAGCCATCATATATTCCTGTATCTCTGACATGTATGTATGCATGCCTTCGTCCAAAATTAAACGACATTCAGTTTCAGTCTGTCAACATAGACACTCCTTAGAGCACATAACAAAGGCAGATATATGTATATATTATATACTAATATATATGTGTGTGTATATAAATATATATACGAGTCTAATGACGCCCAGAGGGCCCCCACTTGACTCCGCCCACTGAATGCTTATTGGTTGAGCTGCCACCCTGAGTCGCCGAACCTCCTCTGTCAGCAGTTGCACTGGGAGGAGCCTGTTCGCCTCCAAACCCCGCCCCTTCCTGGCCACCAAGGACTGGGAAGTCGTCCTTGCTAGAGGTGTTGGGGGCCGACCACGGGGCTCCTTGCACCGTGAACCCGGAACCCCATCCGCCACCCCCGTGATGCTGGGGGGATTTACCCCGACCGGCACCACCGTTGGCGGATCCTCCACCCGCCGCCGCCCCCGAGTCAGATCTGTCGTCTTCTTCGTCTTGTCGGCCACCAAAGAAGCGAAACGGTTGCGAGGAGGAAGCCGACTCAGACTCTGAGACATCTTGCAGCTGTATGAATCACATAGGAACATACAATCAATGATGACTCATGTGACAAACAAAGATTTCCATTAAATCTCGTTATTTGATTGTAATGTGCTTCAAGCTTGCAGTAAAAATGCAAATTTTTGTCATGCATACGCTGAATAAAAAGCAAATGTTATCGCACAAGTACATGCACAACTTGAGAATTCTCTGCCACATCTACTTGCTGGTCTGGCTGAGGTCTATTCTGCTGCTGATGTCTCAGCCTGCAGGTGTACCGGTGTTCTCACAATGAGATATCAGTGGTCATATCAACAGTCATGAATGACGATGCCAACTCCGCCTGGGCAGGTTTCCGATACCAAGAGTCTGCATACTCTCAGAGAGATCTGCTGCGCCCAGTCCCAAGCCTCGGAAGGGACCGTCTAGTAGAGGTCCTGAAGGAGGAGGGGAAGAAGCTAATCATCTTCGATATGAAAAAGCGTCTATAAACCATCAACAACACGATGCCCAAAGACCTGCAAGTTCGCTTGTCAGCAATCTCCTTATGGTGGGAACATTTTGGTAATGTACAACCAACTACAAAGTGGACAATGTCATTATGATGGATAAATAATGTTGATGATGATTTAGTGAATAATGATGACGAATCCATATGATTTAATGATGCCAAAATTAATTACTAAATAAACCTAAAATGTATTATTTTCTTCAATTCACAATAAAGCAAATGATGCACACCAATACACGAAGATTCAAACGGAAGTTCTACTCAGATCAACCGTTGTCATGACAACGACAAATTCTACTCACTGTAACTATCGTCACGACTACTGCAAATTATAATCTGTGCAACCGTCGTCATGACAACGACATGTTCTACTTGGTACAATTATCTGCGTGACTACAATAGCTTCTATTCCGCTAAAGCATTGTCAAGACTGCTACAAGTTCTTCTTCTTTAACTTCAGTAATCAATAACGTCGAGGATTGCTCCCATGATCATCGTTCTAGTGGTTGCCAACCTTCTGATCCTACTCGGTCAGCAAGCCCGCCACTCCAGCTGGGTTATTCTAAAGGTCAATTGTGGTTAGGGACGTTGGTAACATATTGCAGTTGAATAAATGATGGACGTCTGCTGCTATAAGTTCTACTCACGACTACTAAAAATTCTACTCATGACTACGCCAAGTTCTACACTGTTGTCATGGTTATTCCAAGTTCTACACTGTTGTCATGGTTATGTCAAGTTCTACACCGTTGTCATGGTTACGATAAGTTCTACACTGTTGTCATGATTGCGCCAAGTTCCCTACCGTTGTCATGGTTACGACAAGTTCTACACTGTTGCCATGGTTATGATAAGTTCTACACTGTTGTCATGGTTACGATAAGTTCTACACTGTTGTCATGGTTATGATAAGTTCTATACTGTTGTCATGATTATAAGTTCTGTACTGTTGTCATGGTTACGATAAGTATACTGTTGTCATGGTTGCGCCAAGTTCCATACCGTCGTCATGATTACGCCAAGTAATTCTACTCACGTATTCGTCCTCCAGGTTGAGAAGATGGTCCTTGCACTCCATCACGGCATCCTCTGACGAACCAGTTATGACGACAAGGTCAGGGTCGGAGGCGTCACGACCCGGAAACCTGATGTCGACCTTGAAGTCGTCCATGATCTTGTGTATGCCCCGCCCACGCGACCCGATTAGACGCGAGTGGATGCGGTGATCCAACAGAACCTCCTCCACGACAAGCTCCTCCTACATAACATCACACAATCGACAATAGAGCAAGTGAGCTGATAGAGTTTCTGTACACGTGCAATAGTAACATAGTTACTGCACACGTGCAATAGTAACATAGCTACTGTATATGTGCAATAGTAACATAGTTACGGCACACATGCAATAGTAACATAGTAATAACAATAACAATTATAATAAAACAATATAACAATAACTATAACAAATATAGTAACATAACACTTACTAGAAAAAGGATAAGCAGAGTATTAGAAGTAACTCTGTTTTTACTCTATGCTCACTAAAAACTGAATAACTAATAATAACACAGCTACTAGTATAATTATTATACTCACAATCACTAAAGCAAATATGTATCAACCACAATCAAAGAGAAACTTACGTACAAGATACTTTACAATCAACGCGAGACATACTACATAAATCTATGCACAACACAAAGCACAATCGACATACGATGCACTGTACAACAAACACACAAGATAGTACTGGTACATCGTATACACAGAAATCTACAGAAAAACAGAGAATAAAACGGCTGAAAGGTCTCACAAGGTCCTGCACGATCTTGAGGATGTCGTCCCGCGCGCCGATGGCGTTCTGTTCCAGGCCGGTGATGAAGATGAGGTCGGAGCCCTCGTTGCCACGCTCAGGGAACTGGATCTGCACGTCGTGGTCCTGTCGAATCCTGTTGATCACCGCACCCCGTTTTCCAATGATCTTCGGATGATACTTGGGATCGACGACGAGCTCCAGCTTGAAAGCACGCAAAGCCTGCAGCAGAACAGATGAAAGACAATTCACAGGGTTGTCAGAGCCATGCCTTCTGGCAGATCTCAGGCATCCATTTTAACCATAGCCTTCTGAGATATTATCAGGTTCTAAATTTATCTCCAGGTTATTATTACACAGTGAATTGCTGTACTAAACCGACAAGTAGGCTAAGCTGGACTCTGTAAAGTAGACTAATGTGCTGTACGATCCAACACTTTATACACTAGTCAGATAACACAGCAGCTTCAATGCTTTGTCTTTTTCATCAGTGTCAGAAAAATATATTCTACACGCTGTAAAAATACATGCTGTGTATTTTCACTACCAATCAATTCCCATGTCTGATCAAAAACAAGTAGCATAACTAATGCTAATAACAACTAGTGCAACTGAAGCTAATGCCAAGTAGCGTAACAAATGCTAATGACAAGTAGTATAACTAATGCTAATAACAAGTAGTGTAACTAATGCTAATAACAAGTAGCGTAACTAATGCTAATAACAAGTAGCATAACTAATGCTAATAACAAGTAGTGTAACTAATGCTAATAACAACTAGCATAACTAATGCTAATGATCAGAAGAGTAACTAATGCTAATGACAAGTAGTGTAAGTAATGCTAATAACAAGTAGCGTAACTAATGCTAATAACAAGTAGCGTAACTAATGCTAATAACAAGTAGCGTAACTAATGCTAATGACAAGTAGTGCAACTAATGCTAATAACAAGTACCGGTAGCGTAACTAATGCTAATAACAAGTAGCGCAACTAATGCTAATAACAAGTAGCATAACAAATGCTATAACGACATAGTAAATAATAAAAATCATTGAGCTGCTCACTCGTTGCTCCTTCTCCTCCTCCAACTGCTCCACACGCTGTTCGAGTGCCTTGATCGCTTTCGTGACGTTCTCCCGACCGCCGGTGATACGCACGATGTCGCTCTTAACGGTGGCAGGTGGCACTGATATGTTGACCTCAAATTCGGACATTATGCGGCGGACGTCACGACCCTTCTGCCCAATTATGTAACGATGCAGCTCATTGGGTATCGTTATCTCTTCTGTGATTGGCAGCAGGGCCTGTGTTGACATAGAAGAACACAGATGGAAGATATTATATTCAAGAAGTTACAGCTGATAATGTCTTACCACAGAGGAGCCGAACAGATCTAGCACGGCTGATGAATCAGCTAGTTTCTAATAATAAGACAAATTTATAATAAGGCAACAAATATGAGAAGTTTTTAACGTTCCACAAACTGCAAGAAAGAATCCTGGTCTACCTACCACCTGCACTCACCTCGTAGGCCCGGTGGATTAAAGCAACTGTTATAGGAACGTTGACATTTACAGGACCTGCCCAATTGTTTACACATAATAGACTGAGCTAATCAAAAAGGCCCGGTATGATTGTTAACTTCGACGCGATAGAAAGCCTACACCAGACATGCAGGCGCCTCATTCAACACATGAACCTAAACTTAAACAACGTAGACACTATTGATTGCTTGGGGTTTAACAGCACGTCAGCAGTAAGCACATACCATGCCTTCAGTAGATACAAACATCACATTAAATTCAGTAACAATCAACATAAAGTTGATCATATGATGCCAGAACATTCCGTACTTTTGTTTGTTTGTTTGTATTTTTATTGGCACATCAGCACTAGAGAGGTTATGTTGCGCTTTTGATAATAATAGTAGTTTATAGTCAAATAGTTCTACAATAGTTGGCATAGTTACTAGTCGCAATAGTTTGTCCTAATCATCTGATTAGTTGTTGTAGTCCATCAGTTCAGTAGTTGATATAATAGTCAATATAGTCACATTCCGTACTGCTGAGCGACTGGATGCAACTGTGAACGATCAATAAATCAGAAAATGAAAGCTAAAGATTGTTGCTTATCAATGCCTACGAGGAACGAACACTCCAAGTACAATATTCAACGTAATAGAGCGTCAGGTACGAGCATAGAGACATGACAAAACAACGTACGAGTAGTGCTTCCCGAGCAGCTTCACAGTTCTCCAGCTTTCCAGTGATTAGTATGATATCCTGCTTCCGTGGAGGCGGGCTCTCCTGTGAAACAGGCTCCTCCCCTCCCCTGAGATCAGCAGGTAGTTCTGTACTGTCTGTCATAGAGCTACCGTCGTCACTGGCAACCTTTCCGCCATCTATAAACAAACAAACCTTTCACTAAACTAAACTAAACTGCACTAAACTTTCCCCCCCATCTATGCACAAACAAACCAGCTTACACTAACCTTTCCCCCCATCTATACACAAACAAACCAGCATGCACTAACCTTTCCCCCATCTATGCACAAACAAACCAGCATGCACTAACCTTTCCCCCCATCTATGCACAAACAAACCAGCATGCACTAACCTTTCCCCCATCTATGCACAAACAAACAAGCATGCAGTAACAGCCTTTTCCAAATCTGTACACAAACAGATCAGCATGCACGTTCCTCCATCTATTCACAAACAAACCAGCATGCAGTAATCACGTGCAAACTTGCCTGAGTCAATGATTAAACAAACAAGCATGCACTTAAATTGTTTAACTTCACCGAAAATTAATTCAAACGATATTCACAACTGTCACAAAGTTACATAACAAAGAACTCTGTACTTTCTGTGCCTTGCATCAATATGTCGACAACAACACAACAAAAATAATACCCGTACCTGGTCCGGACTCTTCACCGACTCCGTTGCGGTCCGTCTCTGCCGTGCCAGCCCGAGGAGCCTGGTGTCCCCCTCCACCACCGTGGTTGTTGGCACCGCCAGGCGGGGCTCTTTCCGGCAGCTTAATGTTGACGCTGAATTCGCGACTGATCTCGTGCACGTTCTGACCTTTCTGACCCATCACCAGGCCGTGGTAGCGCTGCGCGATCACGCACTCAATCGTCGTCTGACTTTCCTGCACAACACAGCACACGTGCAACAGTTTAAACACATGAATTTCACAATATTTATCAACCGAAACAACACGGTCACAATTGGGAAAAGAGAAATGCAGAATGAAATGCTAATACCATGTCAAATAACCATACCTAACAAAAGACTCCAGAAATACCATACTAAGACTCCACGTCTAACCTCGCGGTCAACAGCTTAGGAAATACTTTGTGAACAACAAATGTTTTACCTCCCCCCCCCCCACACAGAGTATATCTTCTAAGTAGAAGATTTGTCAATTTAGAAAAATCTTTTAAATAAAATATTTTTCCAATACAAATATTTTCCCAAAATATAGTTAGGTAGAAACTACTAGACTAAGTATATAGAGCAGAAGTTCTAATGATAGAGATAATAGAAAACACATACCAGTTCCTTGACGATCTCGAGGATTCGGTTCTGGGCGGCATCCACACAGTTCTTGGCGCCCTTCAGCACGACCTTGTCACTCTTGACCCCGAGGCGAGGAAAGCTCACGATCATGCCACCGAACTCCTCCGAGATCTGGTTGATAATCTCTCCCTTCCGTGACACAAAGTGACGATGATGCTTGCTGTCCACCAGCATCTCAACCTCCGTCACATTGTCCTGTACACCAATCATCAACCAATCATACATCAATCATCAATCAATCATACATCAATCATCAATCAATCATACATCAATCATCAATCAATCATACATCAATCATACATCAATCATCAATCAATCATAGCGTAGATAATCAATCATAGCGTAGACATCAATCATAGCATAGACATCAATCATAGCGTAGACATCAATCATAGCGTAGACATCAATCATAGCGTAGACATCAATCATACTGTAGACATCAATCATCAAACAATCATAGCGTAGACATCAATCATAGCGTAGACATCAATCATACAATAGACATCAATCATATCACCTCTTTGATACAACAACTTTAAGCCCACTACAAATACTGTATAACATACTCATATTACACAACATGATGATGATAATGATAGAAAGTTTGTAAGAAGTTAGATGTAATCTCACCGTTGTGTATGTTTCCTGCACACCCGACTTACTAATACTTCAAGTTGAACGATGTGAGACACGCTTGACATTTTGCAATGCCAGCACTCTGATTTTCAGCACAATGACTACAGGGATAATCCTGCTACATTGGGCCCAAATGTGCAAAAGAGGATGAGGAAAGCTACGTCTCACACAAGCTCTCAGAATGCCGACCACGTTAATTGAACCAGGGACCACTGAAGTCTGAATCACAGCCACTACTACTACTACACTAAACGACTCTTGCCACAATAACATCATCATCATCATCAGGAGTCGACTTCTAAAAGAATGCCGACTACTATGAATTTCCGTCCCTTTCTGTCTTGCTCTACATACCATCATCGTGACACGACATATCTATTTATAGATATGTCTATACATAGCATATATATTTGTTTACTATTTTTTATAAATAATAGTAAACTGCATCAATGCACAACAATAAAGGCCTTGTAAAATATCCATACAAACGCTGAATGTAACCATTACAATACACAATAGTTTAACAGGAAAATAAAACATAACTAGATATGATTTATTCCTACCAGGTCCTGAAGTTTGGACTCCAACTCCAGCTTCACGGCCTCTATTGCGTCTTGTCGGCCAATCAGAGTGATGATATCCTGTTCGGGGGCGGGGCAGTCAGAAGGCGGGAACATGACCCTGACCCCAGTCCGCTTCTGTATCTCCCGTACGCTGACCCCATTCCGACCAATCAGGAATCGGTGGTGCTCGGGCTTGGCTTTCATCTCTAGTGTACAGTGTTGCTCCTTCTGTACACATCATCATCATCTTCATTATTATTATCATCATCATCATCATCATCACCACCATCATCATCAACATCATCGTCGTCATACTTTTATAGTCTACTATTCGCTTTTGCAAGATGTCTTTGCTGAACCACGGTACAGACTTTAATTTAATGACACTGGGGCTCATTATGGCCTAAGGTCTGAAAATGTCATTCTGCTCTCTTACTTGGTTCTGGGAGTAAGCACCAGGCTAACTCCACTACCATGAAAGAACCAAAGTGCATACAATACATATATACACACATATAAACAAAAGAACAGAAGGAAATGTTCAGCCCGAGCCTTCACCTGTGGAATGCAATACAAAGATTTACATGACGTACATGATGTTGCACGCACCGTGCCCATTATTTCTCTATATCAATTCTGTTAGCTGTTCTGGACGGACATCATTGTCATAAATAACATCATCAAAATACTGAATTCAGAGTACAAAATTAATTTGTTGAAACCAAATGTCAGCACCCACTCGGGAGCATCATCTTTAAATATATGAATAAGCATAAACTTACATCAAACTCACGTACATTGCTAATCTATTCATCAATCGACCTACAACAACTTGAGCAATCATTACCATCACCATCATTGCCATTATCTATTCCATTCAAGTCTTTCCATATCTGCCTTTACTTCTTCCGTTGTCACAACTAGTGTGGGATTTGTCGAGGGTGGTGGATGGCATGACCATTCCACCTCGTTTGGGAAATGCCACTCCTCGGCTCGTCAGAGAGAACTTTTGGGTCTGACCCCCTCCTCATCTATTTTTCATAAAACCCACACTGATCATAACCAAAGAGCTGGCAAGACTCCATCCAGCCACCATTGTCATCCACTCCTAACTATCAAGCACTCAGCTAACCATGTATCATCTAACCTGTTCGGCAGCAAGTTCCATGAGCTGCTTCTTTGCTTTCTCCACATCCTCCGCAGGACCTCGAAGGAGGACCTTTTCCGCGTTTGACGCAGCGGACGGGAAACGGATCAGTACTCCTCCGCAGTCATCACGGATAGCTCGGATCAGCTGACCTTTTGATCCCAGGAGCATTGCATGCTGGGAATGAGGGATGTCAACCGTTTCTTCCTTTATACGAGCCTACAACATTCAGTCGCTAATTTATATTTACAACATAATTTATCAATCAATGCTTTGCATGCATGATTTATTTTATGCATACGGTGACCTATAATAACAATAATACTTAGGCCTACAATAGGCCCTACATCACTATTAATAATTAAATACATTACTATTAATAATCAAAATATTACCTGCATGCAGGGTGGATAAAAATCATGATTTTTTAAATTTAAATCGGATTTTTTTGATTTAAATCGGATTTTTTTTATTTAAATCGGATTTTTGTATTTAAGTTCACTTTTTTCTAATTTCCTGCTTTTATTTACTGCTCATTTTTGCAACTTTGAACAACTTTACCATATATTTACTATTAATATTATGAAACTATTATTTGCAGTCAATTAGTACTACTTAGTAGTTACTGAGTTACATGTTGTAGCATAGAACACAACTAATAGGGTCA
>JAQFYQ010000801.1:0-15249 GCA_034694885.1 Buchholzia appendiculata | reverse complement strand
GACTACTACGGATTTCCATTTTTTTTAACTTCACCTGTCCTCTTTACCATCGCGTTGTCGCTAGTTGTGTCCAACCTATTATATCATCTGTCCACATTAATCTTGGTCTTCCGCTGGCTCTTTTACCACACTGTTCCTTCAAATAATAGTGCCTGTTTCCTGCCACTGGATCCTCTAAACACATGACCAGAAAATTGATAAAAAGTATACTAAAGCTCCGAACATTGGCGCTTTGCTGTTGTGTGTGTTTGGGTCGGGTCCGATGAATAATAAATCTCCTTACCATACTCCTGGCATGGCCGTACCAAGAGTCCAGCCCTTAGGCCATTAACGAACCTACTGTGAAGCTGACCGGCGTGTCCTAGCCGGTCGGCCGTATTTAGTATAATCTTGCATAAATTTGTACGTTTGTAACTTGTGTGCGTTTGTCATAACTTGAATTGAAGCAAATTATTATTATTATTATTATAAAGCTTAATTTATTAAAGGAAAGTTTTGGTTCGAACACACGGGAACACAATGAGTCTATTGTAGAACCGGATATCACTGCATATATGAAACATTATTAAATTATTTATACCCAGATATGAGGATGTATACATAATGTCGATGACGCCTATGAGTTCAGACTTGTCTCACAGTACACATAACATGCTTGGGATGCTACCTTGATATACCTCACGTGTTGGGATCGTTTCATGCAAGCTTAGATTACATATTTATTTCATTTATTTATTTAATCTTCGAAACTGGCACGCATTAAGGCACAATAGCGAACAGAAGATGTACGATTCAAAAGCCAGCTTCAGGGTTACCAAGCCCAAAAGCACTCAGGGTGCCATCATAACTATAACAAAGCAAAAACAACAGTCCAGACCACTACTAACCAGCTTTGCAAATAACGTGACAAGTATACGCAACAATAAAAAATTACACAACCAAATGTTACTCCACATATTATATGTTACCTTATACACGTCATGTCTTGAGATGGTATCGTCGAATGCTCCATAAAGATCATTCAGTAAGTCGACGACCTGCATGGGAGTCGACTGAGAAGACAGATTTGTAAATCCAGCGATGTCTGAGAAATAGACCGTGACGCTAGGAAACATTTCCGGAGAAACCGTTTTGCCAAGTTTCAGTTGTTCGGCCACAAACCTAGCACCATATACGTGTGGAAATGAATATAGTATTCTGCCGTTCACGTTCAGGTTTTCATTTGCGAAAGTTTGCTTTGTAATGGTTTGATTATACTGGGTGTAAATAATTCTAATTTAATATGATTGTAAATAGCAGATGGCACGATATTTTGCAACGTCTAATTGATTCACTTTGAAAAGTGAAACCTTGAATTCGGAGATGATATAATTTATGTGGAAAGACTAAATAAATTATGTTCCATTTCCATTAAGCTGAAAGTCAGACTCTGTAATGTAACTACAGTGATTTGAAACAACATTGCAGTTACAATACGGGATTTCAATTTATTTCATAACTTTGTTTTGAAATATAATTCTCAAGTCATAATTAATAATTAGTTTATAATTAATTGTTTACTAAATTAATCAATGAGATAAATAAAGAAAACTATATTTTCAACGTAAAAATATGAATTTTGCGATGTAGATCCAACTCACGGAGGTAGCATTTGGTTCAGGAGCAGATCGGTTTTCCTCTTCTCCTCCAGCAGCTCAGAAGTTCTTTGCTCAATGGTAGCCTCCAGGTTGTTTGCATACTTCTCCAATTTCTGTAGAACGTGATCTATTATGTCCAGTTTTCTGTCAAGGCAACGAATTCACACATGAAATTCGCACATACACAAATTCACAAATAGAATCATAACATACCATTGTGTAGTAGGCTAAAAAAATCAAAATCAAGTGAGCTTTTGTCCTATTGCTCTACGCGAAGTTTCTGTCCTCGCTGAGCTCACCTTATAAAACAGATGAACACATAAAACATAATAAAATGTTTACACATTTTAGAAATTATATAAAATTTGAATAAACCCGTTGGTACCTGTGCCAAATAGTTGAAACATATCAAAACACATCATATATAGAAATAATAAATAAATGACGCCTACATTAATAATATAGTCCACCATGTTGTATACTTTTGGACATGCCTATCTTTGCGTATATCAAGCATACAGTATACTAAGTATGCGTTTAAGTATGTAATAGAGAAAATGATGATGCAATACAGTATGAAGACTAACCTTCCGCCGTAGATGTGTTTGAGTTTTTTGGCGATCTCATCAAACGTTGGACGACTCTGGGGATCTTCACTCCAGCAGTCGGTGATAATGCCTGAGATCTCCGTTGTCTCTTGAAGATTTGTGGGTAACATTGGTCTGAAAGGGTGCCACCCCCCGGACTTCACTTTGTCCACAATATCTATACACAGGACGCAATTCTACTTGATAAAGTAAAGTACAGAAGTTGCCATGTTGCAAAATTTAAACAAATATTTTACCCCAGAAAAGGCTTGAAAAACTAATTGTAATTGATGTCAGAATAAATGTTAGATTAAAAATCGAGTTATGCATCAGATTTACTCAATTATTATTAATACGGCAATAACAATAGCTGTTCCACTACATCACATGCTTACTCGCCAAAATTGAATTTTTAACATTAAATTTCATAATCACGACAAATATGACATTTTAACTTTATCTTCAGAATTTTTATACTTATTTTTCGTAGTGGAAAATTGAATGCTTATTTTTAGACCAATACAGCTTGTCGTTGAGATAATTTTCTTTATGTAGTATACGGCAGCAACGAACGTTCAACACCACAATGCAGTTTGAAATAACTAATATAAAAATCACTATGGAAATAGCACTGGAAGCAAATTACTTTTAACTTCTGATAATCATCATGTGCCGATTTTGAACTGCTGTCCTCTTCCTCAGGTCAATAAAAGGGATACATACAAGGGGTCAGGGATAAAAATCCAATAATCTATTAGTCAACAGACTATTGACCAATAGACAATAAAATATGAAAAATGTATCATAACAATTAAAAAGATATATGCAAATGTGATATGTATGCAAAATTTCTCTTTCAAATAATTACAGAATAACAAATTGAAAAGTTTTTATTCCAGTGCCCGACTTAGTGTACAGAGTTCACTGTGATTATACATCATACTATATAATGAAATAAAGCCTGTGAATATGTAATCACTATACCAACGATCCTCTTCATGCTGTGGTACCTTTACAATGTTCTGTTTCCATGAAGAAAGGCGCCGCTCTGAACGCTATCTCCTGAGATACAATTGCAAAGCTATAGACGTCTCCCTTCTGAGTCCCGTACACAGGAGCCTTGGCTGTCCGGAGCAGCTCCGGCGCGGTCCACAACATGCTCCGGTAGTGCTCCAGTTCCTTAGCATCCATCCCTCCAGCCGCATCGACTGGCAAGTTTCCATCCGAGCTCTCTCTGAACACTGGAGGTACGATACAGCCGATCTTGAGAGTCCAACGGTTGTCAACACGACAGGTGGCGCTAGTCAGAGCACCGTGGGAGTGGAAGGGAGACTTGTGGAGAAATGTCATTCCCTGGAAGGCACAATATTTGTTGAAATTGTTCCTTTTGACATTAACAGTACGTATTATTATACATATATTGGTTGTTTATTGGATTATTTTAGTTAAACCAAGCGCTAATACAGTGTCTTCATTCATTGCTTTTAAGCGCTATGATTTCGTACTTTCTCTTTTGTACACTATATTTTAGCACAACATTATGTCAAATGTAATGATAGCGAATCAAAAACAGGGGCCATCTGACGAATAAAGTTCATAAGCGTTAAAAGTTGTTGTTTAGAGATAGTTAGAATAAACTTGGATAGTCGAAGTTTAGATAGTTAGAATAAGGCTATATGGTTAGAATAAGTTTAGGTAGTTAGAATAAGACTTAGGTAGTTAAAGTACTGTTGATAAAGTTAGAGAATAATTTATTTGTTGATTGTCAATTTTACTAATTTCAATGACAAATTCTCCAATGGCGGCGGAGTGAAAATTCAGTCATATGTGAACCTACCTGTAACAAATCAACTTAATGATTTATAATAATTGTAATAATTTTATCTGATAAGGAATAACTCTCTGGTTATAACAACCACTTTGACAACTGCAGAAATTGTGCCGATGTTCAAAGCACTCAAAAAATTAAAGCAATCAAAAAAGACATTTTTCACTTCGTTCAGCCCTTTCTAGACCTATAAAGTTACTTAAACTTACAGTAATCGAACCTACCATAATCGATTTGAACTTTCTACTGTATAATCGATTAATTTGGTTAACGCTGAGATGAAGCAATTTTCACGATCAGATTTTTAAACATAGTTTACCGTAGAATCGACGACGATAATTAAGATTTGTGTTATAACACAGAAACTAAGTTGTGTTACCGAACGGAATGTTCTTAATTTCCTTACATTGATCAGATCTGAGATAAGAGACATTCGAAAGAACCAGTCCAGCTTGATGTCGTCATCTTGCAGAATGTCCTACTCAAACAAGTAATACAGTTAGTTAATAAAAATGATGACTATAATCTTTCATTTTTAACACGATCGTTTTCTAGAAGTACATGGGTTTGGTTTGATTGATTGTATTTTAACGGCACGTCAGCACATAATTATAGGCTTTATTGTATCTTAAGTGATTAAAAACTGTACGTTAAAGGGGGTGGGAGGTGCGAGGAAAACAGTCTATGTAAACAAATACCATAAAATGAATTTCTGTTCCTCTGTTAAGAATGCTGCAATTTCTATGACTATTGCTTTACTCTATCAAATGCAAATACAATAAAGTAAATGACGCCTCGGAATGTCAGGACGCGGTCATGGCGCGAATAGCGTGCGTAATTGAAACAATTATACACATGCAGCATACATTACAAACATTCATTGATCACCAGGTATGCAAGCACTTATTTCCATACTGACTGCACTGATACTGAAACCGATTAACCTAGGTAAACAACACTACACGCCTCTTCTTGATTTCTTTACCACAAAGAGTTTGATAGCAAACTATCATCCTTCTGTTTAAGATTAATTTGAATTCAGAGGAAGACAGAGAAGCGCACTTGTAAGCATCCTCTATTGCAGCGTTGGACGACGTAGCAGATACGACCTGGCTCAATGCAAGCTCCAGTGAAACCTTGTACGTTCTCATTGTTCAACTCCTTTATCTGTAAAACAGAAAAAATTATACTTTTTCTTGCAACAGAATCTCGTTATCAATGTTATTTTTAACAGTGATTGATTGATTTTTTATTGACTCCAATTTTTCTTATACATAGTTTAAACCAGTACTATAATATCTAACAATAATTTATGGAATGGCCAAGTGCACAACAGAAGTTCTGCATATTAGGGCATACGAAAAAGCTCAAATCTAGGAAGTCTGGTTCTGCTCCCCGAGTCTTATTGTTCCCGATTCATTTCATGAACCACCAGCTTGACGAACGAGTGACCATATTTCTAATCTAATTAACAAATTGTCCAGCTACATTTAAACGGCTGCAGAATGTAAAGATCAAGGCAATTTATAGGCACATCATCCACTGAGTTCGCTACAATATTTTAAGTAAATTATAGCTTAAAACAACTTGACAAGAATATGACAATGATAGAACTCACATTGACGAGATCGATGAGATCCTGTCTGGTGAGATTGACCGTCTGTTTGGCAATGGAGACCAGTAGGACGATCGTTCCCTTGTAGACTGCCAGCTGTTCACCTTTGAGACACTCCACTGACGTCATGTTACTTGGCATCGTCGTCTCAGACGTTATTCCAAACGATTCTGCGCGCAGCTATTACAGACAGACAACTATAATTGTTCAGTTTGTGTTGGTTAAATACTTCAGCTGGTTTGACTACTTAAATTTAAAATTTTAGTTACCCCGACATACGACACGTTAGTTAGTTAAATTGAGTTAACAACTTTATTATTTTGATTGTATATAATAATCCGTAAGTGACACAAAATGTAGATTTCACATTTGTAAAACTTTGAAAGCATTTACTAGACAAATTACTTTTGAAGCAGCTTTATATATATATATATATATATATATATATATATATATATCAAAGCATATAGTAACATAGACACAGTGCAACTTATTGCAATTGTGATTGCTAGTTTAATTATTAATAGGTAAAATATCATACATCTTTAGTTCACACAAATTATGCAGCAAAAACATGCTGTAGATAAATACAACTAAACAATAAATAAATACAAAATTAAATGAAAGTGCGAATTAATAGCATACACGTAGATACGCATCATCATATGTAAGGATCCAAGCAGTGAATTATCAATTGCAACAATAATGTAGCAGAACTATATTACGTTACAAAGTCTATTTCGTGTAGTTAAATTACTGCGAAGAAAAGAAGCAAAACATAATACAGTTCGGTCTGATGACAGGCTTTGTGCTCCAGTCGCTGAACATAACAATGCTTTAATGATGAATTAATGAGTGAGAAATGTTGTTCTTGAAATCCTTTCGTCTAGGTATATTCCATCTAGTATGATTGTATTTCTAATTAACCCAAGCTTTTTTGTTATAATGAGCTTTGTGCAACCTAATATAAGAGGCCTTGTTTATTATTAATAAAGTAGTACCATTGAATTTTTATATTTTGCAGATGATTTTTTCAGATATTTGAGATGTCTGCATTTCACATTGGGATAGATAGCTTAATCTTAGTTTATGATCTGTAGTAGTAAGTAACTCTTTTGTACATTGCTTATTGCGTTTTTATCGGATTTTAAATGTCATTTACTTGTGAATTTTCTTGGACAAGGTTATGCGAAAGTATATTGTATATTTTCTTTGTTTTTATGATGTTTTCTTTTAAATTGTGAAGGGCATCATGAGTGCTTTCGGGCTTGGTGACCCTAAAACTGACGTTTCACGTTCAACTGTTGATTATCAACTGTTGCTGTATTTTACTGCTATTGTGCTTGAACTTTGCCAGTTTTGACGATTAAATAAATAAATGATTACGATGGTGTCATTTTATAACTACCTCAGTACCTCAGCGTTCGCTAGGATTCTCCTACATATTTTCAACTTCCTTTATATAATTCAATGTGCTTTAATTGAACCAGTTTGGATTACGAATTTGTTTTGGTCCTTTTAGAGACAATTCTAGCGATTTTTAATTAGCTTACTTAAAATAATAATTAGAAACCGTAGCAACACAAAGAAGCTAACAGTATTAATACTCGAAGCGTGGCAGCTTATTGCTGCTACAGGGTAACTCAGAGAGTCACAGTAATTGAACAGGCACTAGACAAGTTTCCACTTCGTCAATTTCATACCTGGGCCTCGGTACAATTAAACATTGATAATGAGAAGCGTGGAAATATGTACCTTGTCATTATTATAACTATCCGAATAAATTCTTATTTGCCTCAGGCTATTCTTAACGATACGTGAGATTGAAGGGAATTGAGTTGACGAGAACTCGAATTACTCGCCCACGGACTCAATCATATTCGACCACTCGTCATGGTTTGGTAAATAACAACGAATAATTTCTGCTTAAACAGAGCAAAACAAAAGTGTTTCGGATTTTAATTTGCTGTTAACTTGATGATTTGATCGCTCTCACTTATAGTTTAAATGTCTGCTCTGCCTTGGGGCAAGATTTAGTTTGTCAAAGCGCAATTAGGATACGCATCCAATTAATACGTTCTACTGGGAAATAATAGCATTGCTTTCGAGATCTCGTGATTAAAGCCAGAGAATGGAGAACTGAGCTGGAAACGGGAATTAATCATTTTCAAATTTTTATGACAAACTAGCGCCTTTGAAAACGATTGAATTGCATTATCTAGCAAAATTTAATACTATCTTCGCGAATTATTTGTTACCATTAACTTCATGTCATGGTTTTGCGTAGATATTAAGATATTAATTTGTTTTATTTGTAAATCTATTGTTTCAAATTGTGACAAAAATGTATAAATTTGAATTACGAAATGAAAAATACACAATCGACCTTTAGGCAACTGATAATTTACAAATTATTTCATTGTTTACAAATTATTACCTTTATATGAAAATATTCTTAAATAGTATATTCTCTGGAGCTGTAAAGATCTATACATATAATATACAATGAATGAATAAATGAACGAAGGTGACCTTTCTGTCCCAGCAATGGAACGCAGATATTACACCCATCCACTAGAACACTGGGGTGAGTATAGGGGTTCTCAAATTGCTCCCTTGTGCATGCATAATTAGTTGACATTAAACCGACTCTCCTGACAGATCACTCGCAGTTGGGTGGTTTTTCTCAGAGAATCGCTCGCAGCATGGAGTGACCAACAGATGAACAATAGATTGAATAGGAAGGCCTGTAACCAGAATTTAGTTTCGGAAAGGTTCTTGCCGTCTAAATTCTTTCAGTGACCATTTTTCAAAATTTTAATTTGGTTGATGGTGTTAGGAGGAAACTGTCAGGCTATTCGAAGGAGAGTGTCAGCGACCAAACACGCATTATTTTATTTTAAGAATTCATCTTGAGGGTTTGAGTACAAAACTCCTCATAATTGAAATGACACCGACAAAGGTTCCACCCCGAATATATTTGGAAATGGGAAATGGGAGGAGCATACGTTACCACTACGCCCACACGGCCCACACCGATATTCACTGAGCAAACGATGGCTGTTGCTTTTTAATTCAATGCATTATAAGCTTTTCGAAAACGATTGTTCGTCATGTCTATAACCAGTGGTGTCGTCGCAGGGTATACTTAGTATACGGAGTATATCCACAGGAAATTATAAATACGCACAGTATACCCACTTCATGTAGAGAGTATACCCACGGACAATACGACCGTATACCCACAGTATACCCACTTCTTTTTTATCACTACACCAAACGTCTATAACTTAATGTCTCATCTAAAATAGTCGATGTACAGCATGAATAATGATCAAGATTAAAATTAAGTATTACCTTGAGATGAATTTTGTTCGTATCGAAACGAATAGAATTCCCTATAAGATTGGCACTGAATTTTTTAACATTTTAAACACAACATGAATTCCATTCTTATTGGTAACTACAAATATATTTAAAAAAACATTCTAACACATTTTTGAGTAAACATAATTTTGAAAAAATGAACAATCAGAAAAATTTCAAACTTGATTATTCTGCCGTTTTTTTATTATGAATCTGTTGTCACTATATTAGGCATTTGAAGTGCAATAATTGGCGCATGGTAATATTTCCACAATACTCAGTATATCTATTTTTAAAGTTAATTTATGATCTTCACTTGCAATTATATTTAACATATTTGCAAGATATTTCTAAAACAAGTAACCTGTATTGAAAGACAAAGTGCTGATTGGATGCTATATATATAAAAATATTTGTTACTCATACGCTATTGCTGGTAGATCTCCAGTTCTTCAGCAGCTCTAGATCTTCATAGGCTATCTTCCAGATCATCTGCTTTATACGTAGCTCCACTCTTCTGGCCCTGTGTAAGTAAAGCAGCGTAATCTAGTGTCTTCTATATAGACTATTTGCAGACTTACAGCTACTTCCCAAGCTATATCCTATTCATTATTCCTGAGAATCTAACCCTAACCCTAACCCCAACCATTCTCAAGGGTCCCACCCTTCCTCCAACCCAGCCCAACCCTACCGACCCTACTCTAAGTTGGAGATTTTGATTATTTTTTTATTTTTTCAAAATAAGCTAGGATTAGCTTGAGAACTAGCTGCAACTAATTGCAGGCGCTTATCTCCAAACTCAGTCTGACTTAGTGAAGGGTTCACGTAACCAGGGCAAGTGAACTTCGCGAGTAAGAAATTGTATTGTCTAGCAATTTGCAGCTAGTACCAACCTGTATTACTTGGAAACAGAGGCAGTAGAGCATAAACTTATTTCCCAGATTTCGCTACTGATAGCAAGACCTCGATAGCCAGATTTCAATGGGAATTTTTGTAAAAATCAGTATTCGCTAGGTGGCTACGTGTTCCATCGGCCCTTTCTGGGATTTTTGTCAATTTTTTGGTCTATTTATAGATCAGTAGGCCATTAATCTATTTATAGATCAGTGGTAATTGATTATTTATAGATTAGTGGGCTAACCGGAAGTAGACAAGGGCCGGTAGTACCACGACGCCGCCCTAGCGAGTACTGTGGAACTACCTTTTGAAAACTTCTCATTCAGGACGTCTTTCACACGAGGTAAGTGCTGAATCAGCAATCGTCCGTTTCGAATGACATACACATTATATGAGAATCAATATCAGGAAACAATTATCAAATTTCTAAAAACCAGTTGGCTGACTTTTCCAAAAAATATGCTCATGTAAAATGCTGTGTATTCTTTGTACAACATATTAATTAAAGCAGGCCAAAGTACTGTATCACGATTTTTTTAGAAATACGATAATATTCTCATGGGATCATGGGATTATATTATAATCCCATGATTTTCCTTATATTTTCAGTCACGCATAAAACGTTATGCCTGATCAAAGAACCGAACCCGTGCCTCCTGCATGACTAGTAAGGATGTTTCCACTACGTTATTATGGCCTCCCGCTTAACTCGTTCTTGGAAAGCATGCTTATCGCAGACGTATTCATATCAACTTCTCCACGTTGCAATCGCCGACGGACAATGGCGCTACTATTATAATTATGAAACTCACCCATTCTCTCGAAATCTGTAAATCATAGATGTTTGCCCCCAGTTGATATTTAGTAGATTCAATTTATCTACAACGTAACATATCACAAAACGGAGCTGGGTGAGTTTACTGTTATACCTGAGCTGTGAAAATGCCTCCTTGATTTCAAAGAATGAATAGATCTAATTACAAAGTTGATCCAACTATAATTTACAACTGAATTTCTGCAATAAAAGTTTAGCGATTGAGATTCATGTTCTTTTTACCTTCTTATTTTTCATCCATTTATCACTTAGACATAACCTAAATTTTGTATCGTAGTTTTGTCTTTTTTGCTTTGTTTTATTTGCTTTTCTATTACTAGTAGGCCTACATTCCAGAAGTTGTATTGTTTTTTAAAAGGATTTCCCCCCCAAAATCAGTGAACTCAAGCGTTCGAATCATGCTACTGTATGTCTTACTACGCTGTACTAGTACAATACACTTGACTATGCATAATACATATTTCACTGCAGATAATAAGCCACGCCTACGATGATACATACCGTATAGCATAAGCCACGCCTACGATGATGATTAGCGCCACACTGGCAACAACCACGCCTATTACAACTCCATTTGTGTCAGCTGAAATCAACGAACGTAAAACATGTCCAATTAATGAGTCCAATATTAAAACCTGTCGTAAATTATTGTCTATTAATGCCTTTGAGATTTGGTTAACGGACGTTTCGCGATGATAACAATGACGACGATGATGGTAATGATGATGATATTGACAACACGTCCAAACGTTGTCCCATATTAGAATATCTAGTCTTCTGATATAGATGCACTGACGGTATAACAACAAACCTTTGTGTGAATGTGACTGTGGTTTGTATTGGATGGCTATAATAACTCAGAGGAACACACTTGACAGAAAGAAGAAAATATAAATGATTCAGTTTTCTGCAGAAAATTATGCCTTTATCTGAGAGTGTATCACAATTCTCTTCCTCATTTTCTATCTCATCATCATCGTCGCCATTGTCGTCGTCTTCATTGTCGGTGTCGTTGTAGTCGTCGTCGTCGTCGTCGTCATCGATATCATCGTCATCATTATCTCATAAAGCACTAAATGAAATGATACACAAATCAATATTGGCTATGAAAGTAGGGAATGCAGAATTTGAGTTTGCTAGAATCAACTCAAAATATATCATTAATACACGTGACATGAGAAAATCCACTAGAGACAATGAACTATGTGGCAATATATTAGAACAGCCTAGACATTTATATCATGAATTCCAACAAATTCACGTCCTCACATTTAAATATTGTCATATATTAGTTACATTGAATAATTATTGTCGCATTAGGTCTACTCTATATTATGTAGATTATTACGTGCAGATTTGAATTCCAAATATTGCAAATTGTGCCACATTTCTAACAGATTTTATTTAGAAAAGACATAATAAGGATAAAATTAATAAAAAAGTATCAAACTTGTATAAACGCAAAACTCGTTGTCGAAGCCGCAAGGGGGCGTGTCTAGGGGAGGAGTTGTCCGAAATCCCCAGACTATGTCGCTTCTCAAGACAGTGAGCTTCTACAGAAGAACAACATACTATATAATGATATTGTTCTTACTTCGCTATGGGTTTGTTTATGTTCAACAAGATGACAGAGCGCTTTCTGATGGGCTGACATATGGTACAATGTTCATTACTAAACAGCTTCCGCACAGAATAATAGCCGAGAAAATCCGTAATAAAAGATGGAATAACACCGGCCGATGTGAGTGTGATGAATCTCAAACTCATATCGCATATTGTCAATTCTTGGCAACTGAGGTAGTTAAGGAAGGTATTACAGCATTCTTAAGGCTTCAACAATCCTGAAATATTTCAAATTCCTTCCTTTTTCTACTGTTAAACTAAATAACTCCCCTGCGTTTATACACAGTTAGAATGACATGACCGAGTACCGTAGTTTAAAAACCAATAAGTAGCGAGATGGTTTAAATACCCCTCCTTTCAGTACAGTGTCAATGGTCATGTATTCCGTGTAGTGATCAGCGTCCGGTCCGTACTCCCAGACGGACAGGAGCTGCTGACGATCGGCGTTCTCATTTATCGAAACAGAGCCCGTTAATCCTAATGCAAAAACAGAGCACAGTAAAGCATTATCAGTGAGTTAGTTAGATTTTGTATGATTTTTGAGATTCTTCATTTATGATATATTGTTGGCGTCAGATATGTCAAGCGAAATTTAATATTAGCCTCAATCATTTTTATAGATTTTGAACATTCCTACACATGCCTGTAATGAAAGCAGTAAAATTGCGCTTTGTTCAGTCCAAGCGATGCAGTCTAGCCAATCAGAGGAATTTAGACCACTATGACATTTTTACGTTGTCACTTTTAATTCTAACACAATTTTGGTATACTGCAATTGGTATACAATATATTGTATGTTATATTAAAATTTTCCGCTCTATAGGTACTAAAGAAACTTTTCTATATTGCGTGACATAAACCTTTTCACTTTGTTTTGATTATTTTATTATTATAATGATTTTACTTCACTTTTTGTCTTGATTACAATTCTTTTCTTTTATGAATTGCGTCCCGCATGTTATAGTGTGCTTTATTTATTTTCGACGAAAATGTCGAATATTGTTAAAGGAGAATTTAAATATTATCCGTTGTCATTCATCGACTCATTTGTCTGATATTTTCAAACGTCAATTTGACAACACGCCCACACTTAAACTTGTGAAGGTAAAGAGATCCTGTGCTGCTAACAGAGCCTTTGGGATGTATCGTCGATTTTATCCATACATGCCAATTGATGTTGATTATGAATTCATCGCAAAATGCATCAATTGACGTTTTACGTCTGTGTAATGCTGAAAGTGTTGTCCTCATTGAAAATCACACATCTACGTAATTTTTAGATATTTATTTGCAAAGGCAGGAGATGGATTACAAGGAGGGTAAACGAGAGATTTCCTTTAGTTGTCCAGTAGCGTTCAATGAAGCCCCATTTGAATCGTATATAATATCTTGAGATTTATTATTGCATCACCGTTATATAATGAGCTGGATATAATCAATCCTAGACTTATTTCATACTAAACTTGCTGTCAATACTAAATTTCAGATCGTCAATTCAAATTGCTAAAACATGTAATTAATTTTCACTTTTCCTATCTTATTTCACTATTTTTTAACGTGTTGAGCTGAATTCACATACCAAGTCACTATAATATCGCATTCAATACTTTGTTCAAGAATGAAATAATAAAACACATGAAATGCTGATATGATATCATTATTCATTCTTGCTTGAATGAAGGAATTTAATTACCACTCCATCTTTATCTCACATATTGAGTAGGGGATGTAACCGTATCTGACCTGTGAAGTTTCTGCCAATGGATTTCTGTAGCAGAAGCGATCCGTTTCTGATGTCCCCGCCTTCTTGACGCACCTCACTGGCTAGAATCATGTACAAGTAGGCGGCGTCGTACGTGTATAGGGATCGATCCTCCGGCTATAGTATCAGTTACAAACAAACATCCTTAAATGAATATAATTTTGCTAAATACAATTTTTAATAAGTTTAATTTGATAGAAATGTTTTACTTATTTATTTTTAATATTATTAAAGAGGAAGTACTGGAATGAGATCGTACAACGATGGAAAATAGTGAGAGAGAGCCAGAAAAATGCTAAATCTTGCGTACCCAAACAAACAAGAGCTCAATCTAATTAAATCGTACAATACTATTGCTTAGTAAGACCATAGAGGTAATTGAGAACTCAAAACGAATTTGAGAAAATAATTTTGAACGAAATGAAATCAAGAAACTGAAGGCGCAGAATGTTATGAAATACGATAATATCGTCGATCAACTATGGATGCTACATTTAATAGAAAATTCAGCATATTTTCTTAACGATGTAATCCAAATGCCTACAACAGTTTGGCTCAAATTTGACCAATTAATTTAGTTAATTTAGAAAATCTTTCCCTCTAAATTAAAAATCCTCGAAATAGACGCCTTAGTAGGAAACTGAACCTGGAATTAAAGGTTGCAGGCATTTCATTATTAGTCCCTCTTAACTACCATTTTTATCGCAAATATTTCTTTTCAAATGTACGCATAAGATACTACATTCGCAATTAACGTTGGATTACTTTCCAGAACAGAATCCAGTGAATTACGTGGTACAAGGTTAGCAAGATCACTGTAGCGCCACCTAACAGAGAAGAGAGAAAGAGATCAGCGACGTACTACACTATTATTAGGATTGAGGTTCCACGGTGGAAGAATGTTGCGTCTGGCCACCTCGGCAAGGAAAGGTTCCGTCGCATTGCCGGACACATCACGAAACGTCATCTGGGAACATAGGACATGTGAACATAAGACAAGTGAACATAGGCCATGTGAACACAGGACAAGTGAACATAGGACAAGTGAACATAGGACAAGTGAACATAGGACAAGTGAACATAGGACAAGTGAACATAG
>JAQFYQ010000800.1:0-15250 GCA_034694885.1 Buchholzia appendiculata | reverse complement strand
AGCATAGTAATACGCAAGACATATAACCATCGCCAGGACCTGTCTTCGGACAGAGCACTGTCATCATCATCATCAACCCACCGCTACTTTCAATCTGGCTGTGGGTTAATCTTTAAGAAGTAAATTTCTGATTTCCTATCACTCAGTCTTTACTGAGGCTTAAATGTTTACCATTCAAAGATTCTGCAATAAATGTCATTTCACAAGAGATTTCTGACACCGTCCAACCATGGTTAGTGATTATCCAAGCTATAGCAAAGCTTTGAATAAATCTTGAATTCTAATAACAAAACAACAATCTCTAATGTAATCTTGTAAGAGAAGTAGAATAGAAGATATTCAAAAAACTCCAGGAATCAAAGACTCCAATGAAGATTTTGACATTATTTCATCACATATCTTCAGCACTGTCAGTTGAAGCCAGTATAGTGAGCCAGACTATAGTGAGCTAGCAACTCCAAGACACCGAGGCCTTGGAGTGGCTACCTCACTATACTCGCACTTGAACATATGATAACAACAACAGCACGGTCAGCAAGATATGATGACTAAAGATATGTAGACAAATCTGCTTTGAGTAGATCAGAACTGAGCACTTACTAGCATTGGAATGTAGTCATCAGACGTTAAACAAGAAGACACAGAAGCAGAAGCTACAACATATACAACAGATAAGGTAGGATTTTCAATTTACAATTTGTCAAGGAATCTAAATTGAACAGCTATTTCAACCACAGGCCACCATGTACAATAAAACTGTAAATATAATCTAAGCCTGAAGTCACAAATGTCAGTACCAAATTTTTTCTACACGAGACAATACTGATAGTGAACTCATAAACTGATTAGATAAGTTTCAAGAAAATGCTACCTTTTCAATAATAATGATGCATTACATCTTTAGCCCTAGACGTACCGGGTGGGGGGAAAAAGTCCCCCCACCCATTACATTTGGTCACAACTTTTCAGAAACAGCTTAAAAATTTGTGGCCTTCCATGTAATTGACGCTTTATGAGTTTAGTACAAGATAGAACAATCAACACAGCTGCTGCTGCCTGCTTAGCCCGCAGCCGCTGCGCGAGAGATGACCGTGACAGGGTATTTACCAGTCTCTGTTAGCTAGTGCGCATGACTTATATAGCGTGTTGCAGTATTACGCAATACTATACGTTTTACTGAAAATATTTCTGACAAAATCTTGTTGCAGTTCTTTGCAAAAATTAAAACTTTTCTCTGTTCGTTTGTCATATGTTATACCATATCCATTACAATTATAACAAATTTTACTCCGCATAGATTAAAGAATGACTTTCTAGGGGTACCAAAGTCCCCCCACCATAGAGCAAGTGTTACGAAAATATGCCGGTACGTCTAGGGTTAAGATGTCTGCATTTGTCTAAATAGTCCAGTGGCATAGAGTTTGACCCAGTGCTGTAAGGCTTGACCCAGAGGCATAGAGTTTGACACAGTGCTGTCAGGCTTTGGTCTAGTGGCATAGAGTTTGACCCAGTGCTGTCAGGCTTGGCCCAGTGGCGTATAGTTTGACCCAGTGCTCGGAGGCTTGGCTCAGTGGCGCAGAGTTTGAACCAGTGCCGTCAGGCTTGGCCCAGTGGCGCAGAGTTTTACCCAGTGCTGTCAGGCTTGGCCCAGTGGTTTGGAGCTTGGCACAGTTTTCCCAGAATTCAACCAGTCATGTCTGGCTTTAAAGTCGACTTATCACGTGCCCGACAAGGCGAGCAGTGAGACGTCATTGCCAAATGCCATTTTGACGGAGAGTCAGAAGTGAATTTGGCTGTAAAACTAAGTTTCAGTAAAAATCCAAAACGTCATTGCATATGTTCAGTAAAGTTAATCACCATGTGCACATTTCTCAACAGTTCTCTCCTAATTAAAAATAGAAAATTTTGCTTATGCCCAAGGGGGGCGGGGTCGGGGGCGGGGAGATAGCTCACGGGGAGATAGCTCAATGGTAGCACTGGACTCGGAAGAGCAGTCAACTTCTCGACCCGGGTTCAAACCTCACTCGGGGCAGTCAATTTATCTAATACTTGTCTGTTAGCTGAAAATGGCAAAATGCTATTGTGTGTGTTTGGCTTGAGTCCGATGATAAATAAATCTAATCCCCTACTTCTGGCATGGCCATACCAGGAGTACCAGCACTTAGGCCGTTAACTAACCTACTGTGAAGCTGACCTGCGTGTATTAGCCGGTAGGCCGTATTTAGCATAGCTTGCATGAAACTGCACGATTGTAACTTGTGTGCGTTTGTCATACTTGAATTAAAAGAAATAATAATAATTATTATTATTAGCTCAAGCATCAATTGTGGACAATGCCAGTCGATATGATAAATGATAAAGATAATGATGATGATGCAGAAAATGATGATGATAATTTTAAGAAACACTGAATATTACATCTTGAATATTTACAAACGATTTGCACCTACAAATAGCTTGCAGCAAAATATCGTTATATAATTGAGAAGTAAATTATAGCAAATTTCAAATATGGATGCATCCAACAAGCTGTGAAGATAATTTCTAATTATAAAACTGAATTTGTTCACATAATTATTACACAAACAAGATGAGATACAAAATGTGCAACAGGAAATAATCAACGAACCTCTTGGTGAAAATTGGCATTCAAAAGAATTTGTCCCTTGCGTTAATTTATCCTACAATTAAAAAACATTTGTCAACTTACCAGAGTCAAAATATTTTTAAATTTTAAACAAAAATAATCCAATTAAATTTATCCAGTTAATCAATTGAAACCTCAACAAATGGTCTAAATCTGAGCCGTTTCTGGCAAATTGCCAAACTTCAGAAGTGCTTGACAGTCTGCACAACATGACTCGAATACGACAGTCTGCAAAACATCAGCCATGTTTTGAGACATCCCAACCATCAGGAGTCGTCCTACTTCACATTTGATCGTTATATGGCCTTAAAACTACAAACCAGGTATCACACTATCTGATTAGCAAATATAAACTTACAAAATAGCAGCCAGATAATGTACAAACCAGAAGATTTTTGACGCAGAGAAGTTTATCGTGTGGACAATGACAGTTTTCAATGGCAGACAGCTGCATAACCTTCAAACAGAGACAAAGAAATAACAGCACAAGTTGATTTACTGATAGCTGAGATAAAGTTACACAAACAATTATTGTACAATTAATATCAATTAATTGTGCAATAATTGATAAATTAAGGAAAAGTCTTGATGAAATGTACATTTGCCTAACTCAGAACAACAAATAAAATCGTGCTATAAAAAATTGGACTGAGCATAAAAGAAAGACAAATTAACTTATCAAACACTTTCCACAAAGTCATGTCATCATTATCAGCATATGTCAAGAATTTTTTACTTTACCAATATGCTCTCAAATAGTTCTGCTGAAAAACTTGCAGACGTGTCCTCTAAAAGTGAATCTTCAAACATTTAAGATCTTCATAACTGCGATACACCTTCTCGTTTCTGTTTCAAATACTTAATCGGGTTCAAGCTACACGTTGACTCACCAGCCGTGTGATGTCCAGAGATGCGGAAGATTCCAGTATCCGCCGAAGCACGTCAGGTTGGTTGAGCGACAAACACTTGCGTGTCAACTTTGCATCGATCGACTCGCACTCGGTGCAAACCGCAGGAAAGACTTTCTGATAAACTTTCTCCATCAAGTAACTGAACATTGAACGTATCAAACATTACTGTTGTGTATTCACTCAGACAATTGTTTATAATACATCAATTCTGGTTAATGTACAGTTCATCACATTAATATTACAAATTACAAAATAACTGCACAGTTATATAGTTTCATGTGGGATATTTGATTGTAAACTATTTGCTTCATCATGATATTATTTTATTTATTCTAAGACAATATATGCCAGATGAGCCACTGTCCACAAATTTAGGTTAAATAAAATTCCAAAATTCCAATTAGGTTAAATAAAATTCTAAAAGTAAAAAAAAAGTCCAAAATTCATAATGATCAGCAAGCATTCACAATCTTTTCATCTAAAATTAAATATGTTCACTGAAAGATAAATTTAACCTAAACAAATTGTTCAACAGCCACCATTCTAAATTAACCAAGATCGACCATGTCTCAATAAATGTTTTTTCTCAATGTACTACAGTTCCAAGTCTAAGGCTCAATGTGAAAATTAACATTAAGTTCAGAGAAATTAAATTAATTTTAAATCAAAGGTGTTAGTTGATGTGCAAGGTGTTACACGTCGTTATTGCAAGGGTTCTGAGATGTGAGATGCCACTCAATTTAAATCGCTTTGAAATAGTAGAGTAAGCGTATGATTTGTACTTTTCATATAGAATCCACAACACTGTTATCTGTTAAACGCCTAATGAAAAAACTCATGAAATGCAACTCAGTTTCATACAATTTTATTTTTAAACTATCCATCTCAGGGGACAACAAATACTTAAATATTTACAGCCGGCAAAATAAAGAATATGCTACCTGTCAATAGCCTGATATACGATATCCGTAAACCGATTATCAGTAGAATATGGTCTGTTGATGGATCCTAAAAATTTCTGAAAAAAAGTTAGTGTCACAAAAGTTAGTGTCATAAATAAGCTATTATTAATCAGCATTAGATCAGAAGCAGCATCAGTCAGTCCTTCACAAGCATTTACTAGCTGTTCTTAATACCAAGCACATTGCTCTGGACACATAGTACACAGGGTGGAACAAAAACAATCATCATCGTACAAACACAATTTCACAGCATTGTTAGTATAATCTTCAGGTTTTCAAATTTGCTGAAAGTGTATACAGTTAACAACAACGTCCAAATGAAAATCAATTATTACCTTTCTGACATGTGTTCAGTGAAAAAAAAACATTTTGTTGTCTACAAAACTAATCCACCAATAGTAATAGACACATGGTGTCAAATGACATGGTGTCAAATAAACTTATCTATTATCCTCTCATACTAAATATCCCAAATATCATATTTCATATAAAATAAATATCGTATTTTATATGAAATAAATATCATGTTTCATACAATTTTTAAAAAGTTAAATAATCAACAAAATTTTAAAATATCTCAATACGTCCTAAGACTTATTTTTTTAGTACTTCTCGCATAAATTGTGACAAATGATAATGGTATTTCTAAAATATATTTTAAAAAACGATTTCCCATCAAACAATACACTACTTAATTGTGGTAAATCAAATTTAAGAATGCATATCACATCTCACCCCAAGTTTGAACTCACTAACTGTATAAAACAGACTAATCACAAATTTAAAAACCAACAGCAACAATGAAAGATGAAAGAGAAATTAAAACATCAGACATACGGCACAGATATCCTCCCAGATAGACTTTAGCCTGGTGCTGGCATCGTCCAGGTGACCAGAAACAACCATGTAGTTGTTGCAGAACTTCTGTATTTCACTCTCAAAGTTCAGCATAACCTGACATAGTTTATCAAAATAGACATAGCATCTCACTGAAGCTACGACACAATCCAGACATAAATCTGTTTAAAGATGACTACCACATCTCACTTAAGCTATGACACAATCCAGTAATAAATCTGATTAAATATGACTACCACATCTCACTTAAACTACGACACAATCTAGTCATAAATCTGTCTAAGGATGACTACCACATCTCACTTAAGCTACGACGCAATCCAGTCATAAATCTGTCTAAGGATGACTACCACATCTCACTTAAGCTACGACACAATCCAGTAATAAATCTGTCTAAGGATGACTACCACATCTCTACTTCAAGTTCATATCGGCGAGTCAACCATTACATGATAAACATGTTTCAACATTAAGTGAAAGAAAATGCAGTCATTCCAAATATCATTCTGTGATGGCTGGTCTTTGCATTTTCAAATTTTTCAATTTCACTTTTCAATTTGGCATTTAAATCAGGAAGAAGGCATCAACCGATCAAACCATGTAGTTAAAAAATAGGGTTGAAGTGCAATTAGTTGATCATCAGTTCTTGAAAGCTTTGAAACGGAAAAATTCCAAACACGACCTAACCATAACCAAAACAAGCGAAGAAAAAATTAAACACTGCATTCACAGCGAAGTAAACAAAAATAAAAAGAAGTAATCATTATTTTAAATTGTGAAAATTAAATAAATAAATAGTAAACTTACATTTTTACATTCAGGAAATTTGTACAGAAACTTTGCACATCTGAAAATAAACATACACAAGCGCATATATTCAGTATACATCCAACTAACTTGGCAATAATTGCATAATAATTATAAAGCTTCAATGCAGTTAATACCTAAGTCATGCTATTGCAATTATTTGTGCAGGTATGTGTTAGGTAAAAGTGAAATGTATTACATTTAGATATGCATCTAGCATTGCACATTTGAATATAATTCAAATCAAAGGTCAATTATAGAACACAGGTGTTCTATTATAATTGAATAATAACAGAATTTATAGATCTATAGATTCAGTATAGACCAATATGTCTCTTCCCAAATACACTATAAAATACCAATACCATTATATAATAATTTGTGCCCAATGGTGTCGAGCTTTATGATAAACCCATTATGCTCCTCCATCTACTCGACTAGATGAGCAATGAGATTGTGACCGCCAAGAAGGGCATCCGGCTGTAGTTCAATCAAAACAAAAATGTCATATCTACATGCTCTGCTGAGTTTGCTAATTGTGGACAATGACAGACAAGATGATAATGATGATGATGATGGTGATGATAACTGTGAATGAAAACAAAGAAATATAACTAACAGATCAGACGTCCAGTTAATATCACGTTGAAAGAACTGTTCTTCTTCATTCAGCTAAAAAATATCAGAAAAAAATTAATCAAATCATAATCATCATCATATAAATAAAGTCAACAGATTGTTTTGCAGCTAAGTCGCAGGATCTCAGTCAATAGTTGGCAGTCATTCTTAATAACGGCTGAAATATACCACAAACTGAAATTGTTGAATTATGCTCCGAATTAAATCAATACATGTGTTCATTGTTTTCAACATTTATAACACCAATGATATCTTAAGAATTGACTACAAAGTTAATTATCTCAATTTAAGATGCTTAGATCTTTTATTTATGTCTGATGCCTTTAGGTAATGGCTTGAGTCATCAAAACACAAAAACAACTATTACAATTTATTTCTCAAGTTTGCAATGAACTACTGAACACCAAAAAGACTCAACAACTGTAAGAAACTTAAACATCTGAATAAATTACAGTAATACATAAACATACTGTATATCATATAGTTTCAGAACTACATTTCGCAGTTTACAGAAATGTGATGGAACGAACCTTGACAGAGGCTTGACCGACAAGTGGACCATCGATGAGCAGAATCCGAAATACTTCTCCTGCCTGCATTGTACAAGTAAATAAATACATTTACCGAACAATTCACAACTAATAATTGTTACACATTGTTGTTCAAACATATTGACACATGCAAATTCCTTAGATAGCTCCTTTGAGAAGCCGCTATCTCTGATTCCAAGGTTTAGGCTAGGCCTCAAAGTTGTTGTCAGCAAAAGTGACAGTTTTCGTTAGCAACTGAAACACACACATTCTTTCCAACACTGCGACAGTTATAATGACGTCACGTCTTGCTGATGACGTCACGTCTTGCTGGTCACATCACGCCTTGCTGATGACATCACGTCTTGCTGATGACGTCACGTCTTGCTGGTCACATCACGTCTTGCTGATGACGTCATGTCTTGCTGATGACGTCACGTGTTGCCGATGACGTCACGTCTTGCTGATGACGTCAAGTCTTGCTGCTGCTAGGGTAGACCAGCGACTGATTTGACACTTATAATCCGAAAGGCCCAGTGATGCACAGCTATTCTAAACTCATGCATCATGTTGACCATTCCCTCAACATCTTACAACAACGATGAGATAGAATTCAATCAACAATCAAACTATCAGTAACACAACAATGAAGCAGACTGAAACATTTGACAGCTAGGCTATGTAATGTTTCACTAGCTGGCTACGTAATATTTAATTAGTCGGCTATGTGATGTTTCGTTAGCCAGCTATAAGATGCTCCACTAGAAAGATATACTGTGTTATTGGCCAAAAATGTCATGTTCTATCAGCTTTATATTACGCTTCACTGGCCGGCCATGTGATGCTTCATTAGCCGGCTTTTAGATGTCTCTCTGACCGGCTAATACAGATCGATCACATTAAATTGAGATTGCTCAAATATTTATTCACTAAATTATAAAAACAAATTATAAAATCAAACAGTTCACACAAAGGAAGATCAAATGTAACTCAATCTTTCTCCTACAACCCAACAATTGCAACCAGTCACTAAATGTAAAAAAGTTTACTAGGCTTAATACACTAATTCAGTACCTTGCCATATCCAATCTCTTCTCCGAGAATTTGAACCACTCTGTCCTCAGGAAAACCTGCAATAAGAGGACAACACGATTATACTGTGTACACACAAGAGCGCCAAACATTGCTTTACATTATGCAACACTTCAAAACTAATTTCTCCTCAGTCACTACTTACCATACAAAATTATCATAACAGTCATGACTCATGAGCAAAGGAAACAGAACAATGCTACAAGGAAATTTCTCAGGATCGATTTATAAGATGATCCATACTGAATTCCTACCACTGTTCAGTTAGTCTCAAAGTAAATCAGTATCATGAAGAGAGCCCAGAAATTATCCTTACTGTCACTGTAGTAGCAAACACAGATATAAACCTTAATGTCACTATAGTAGCAACACAGATATAAACCTTATTGTCACTGTAGTACAAAACACAGATATAAACCTTAATGTCACTGTAGTAGAAAACACAGATATAAACCTTAATGTCACTATAGTAGCAATAGCATCGATAAATAACAGAGTAAATTTGTTTTGCATATTTCTCAACAAGTTTGAATAACATACATCAACATAATAATTTCATATATACGATTACATTCAAATAAATTACTATAAACAAACTAAAACTTTTAATTAGATTTATCACCATTCAGTAAATCCGCTTTTGAACTGACTATAGGAATCACTGC
The DNA here is from genome assembly GCA_034694885.1 of Buchholzia appendiculata. Lineage (NCBI taxonomy): Eukaryota > Metazoa > Annelida > Clitellata > Enchytraeida > Enchytraeidae > Buchholzia > Buchholzia appendiculata. Next base: position 6,139 of record JAQFYQ010000800.1, on the reverse strand, counting down.
ATTCTCTTCTAAATCCATAGCTAGTTGAAAGGCTCTTAATACAAGCAAATAGATTTAAAAGCAATGAACAATTAAAACAAACCTCATTAAGCCTGTATTATAATAAGAATAAAAACCTTCGACTGTAAATATCTTCTTATCTTCCAGTAAGATCGAACAAGGTTTCCGTTTATTGTACGTTGTGTAGTTGCTAATAAAATGCATATAAAATATCACATAAGATAAAGCTACAATAACTAATAATAACAAATAACAAAACCAACTAAAAAACTTAGTTGATAAAATTAGACAATGATAACAAATTTGAACCAGGAATCCTACATGTTAACTAGATATGTACACTTTTCCAAGAACAGACAGACACTAATTGTTTTGCAAGAAAAATTATAAATTATTGTAGTGGAAAACATTGGTCTGCATTCAACAAGAAAAATGCAATGAAATACTTAAATGAAATGCAAATAAACGACCTTACTTAAATCAATTCAGTAACATCAATGATTGGCTCAATATGCTCGCTGGCATTAATTATTCTATCCAACCACGTTTTTCTGTGGGTTAGTCATAAATCTTCACATAATGCCTTACTATAGCACAGTATTTTACAAGCAGTTGAGGATTCACATTTAAACCAACTCTGTCTTAATTCAAACGAAAAAGATGAGAACTTATTCGCATTGATTCATTGCTGCTGAAAATCACATCATAAACACAATAAAAGCATTTTTGCTGAAAATAAATACTGCACAATTTTTAAACTATAAAATTTCATTTTTTCATATACTCACTCTTTTAGCAACGAAGAAGGCCGAAATGTATGCATCTCTAAAACAACACAAAAATTATATACATGAACACATTCCTGTTCAACACATTTACAGAATCTATTCGAGTGATTTTACTCGAATCACTATCGAGTAAAATAACTTTCTCTAAGGAAGGGAATCACCCAAGTTTTCTGTCAAAATAGCCTACAGCCATAACAGTGAACAGGAATATTAGTTAAATGTGCTGTGCTCAGCACAGACTCTTGCAAAAGTGAAGAGTAGATTATAAATGGATTTATTATATAACGATGCAAAGAACATAACTAATGAAACCACGTTACATCAATAATCAAGCAACATAATCTAGACTTACTACAAACCTAAAAATTCTCTGTCGAACTTCAAATCTCTGATTCTTGTACTGTGTGGAACACAGATAATTCCTCTGTGTTGCTGAACCCATAAGTAGAGTCCTTCATTTTGCTTTGACTGTAAAATACATTAGAACATTCAGTGACTCTCAACAAATAAGCAATATGTCAAAGTTTAGCCAGCCTACAGAATTCTACGTGTTAAATATCAGCTTGTTCGAAGCTTAATCAAACTGCATCAAGATAAGCCTTTGTGTATGTGTTTGCTTGAACGATGGTTGCTTATAAGTAGTATTTTCATATTAGAAATCGCCTTAATATACTTGGTACCATATATATAGTCTGTACAAGGTACATTTGTTCAACCTAAAGACAAACATCAAGTGCAACATCATAAACTGGATTGGTGTTAATATATTATATTTATAGGTTCAACACCTCCTCACCCATCCCCTCCCCTGAAAACTAACATTTTACTTTAAATATTTAAAGCATGTTTCTGTCCCTCAATGTCCCCCTGTCAATCTGAAAATCTGATTCGGTCTAGCCAAAAAACCTTCTATACCAAAATCAATACCGGTACTTCAATTGTTGGATCTTTCTGTCATCACCAATTGCCAACCCCACTTGTCAAAAGATCGTCACTGTCCTTATATCTATAATCAGAGCCAGGATTTCTCTAATTTCTCCCATACCTGCCAAACCTGATAAACCCAGACTCACATACTTATAAAATTAACCAACTCAAACCTGTAGTGTTTGAAGAACAATATTGTTCTCAAGATCCTCAAGCTCCATAAGTTTCTACAATGAACATAATAGAGACTTAAAGCAGAACATAATAGAGACTTAAAGCAGAACATAATAGAGACTTAAAGCAGAACATAATAGAGACTTAAAGCAAACATAATAGAGACTTAAAGCAGAACATAACAGAGACTTAAAGCAGAACATAATAGAGACTTAAAGCAAACAAAAGTCATATTTTCACCAAGTGTTCTATCACCACATTTTTCTTAACACCAGATTTTGGTCATTCCGGATAATGTACACGTACAATGCACATAATTATTATTTTTGTACAGTCTTACAAACTTTAGCGAACAAGCAAATCTAGTGACGAAAAAATCCGGTGCTAGAATATATAGCGACAGCTTGATGAACGTTACAAGCAATAAAACTCTAACTCTAACCAAAATAACTGAATATACTGTACACCTTAGCATATGACTACTGAGCCAATAGGCTTTTTGATCGCATAATGTCAAGAAATTAGATAGTTATGATTGTTGATTTATGGCGTATAGTGCGCACACTGTAGTAGTAGTTATTACACAATTATTAACTGCCGGGTTCTGACTTCAGTACTCAGCAGTTTTGTCTAAAATATAGATCAAAATTTCAGAAAAGTGGCTTAGTCACAGAATTTAAGTAATATCAGTCCAACATATATTTACAATAATTTGCTTTACAAACATTCGGACATGCTAAGCAGTTATGCTATCAATATCTTAGACAGTCTATTCTACGTATCTATAATATGGTGTCACAATTTTGTACTCCGACTGCGCAGAGAATGTGCCAATTGCCCTGGCAATGTGAAGACTGTCCAGAATTAGGATCATTTTATTGTTAGGTACCATATGAGGCACCTTGACAAACCATATGCACTTAACTCCACTAAAACCCCCACGGACGTTAAGTTGAGGATTACTATCGCGGCTCTGATTAGGAACAGAATCCGACTGACCTCTGCCGGCTAACGTCGTCTCGGCACAAATACCCTGAAACTATGATGACCAGCCGAGTCCCAGTGGCCTCGAACGAACCGTTCCAGTAATGATTAGGAGTTAGGATTAGAATTAGGGTTAGGTTTATAGTCAATGCATAGGATAATCAGCACACTGTCGAAGTCGGCGCATAGTCGGTGCAATGTCGGAGCACTCGCGCACAAAAAATATTGACGCCCTCTATAATCTTTTAATCAGAATCCTGTTAAACGTCAGCATGGTATTCACCGATCTAGCAGATCATATTATCTCGATAAATGCGCTTTTCCCCATTAGCAGGGCCGGATTAAGACGAAATGCTGCAGTGCAAAAAGACCTATTTTTATCGGCATTGATTGCATTTATATTTGGCACTCATCATCAGCGGCGCGTAGCCACTAAGCCAACATATATTGCCAAGATTTTCTGAAAGGGGTTTGTGCGTTATAAATCAAAACGGCACAATTTTTTTTGAGTTTTCCCATGTTTGAGAGGGGGTTGAGCTTCCATAAACCACAAGCCATATTGTTATCTCTAAAGTCACTCTAAATTATTAATTACAATTGTGTTTTGTGGTTATTGTTACTAAGGAAAATATGTGGGTCTATTTCTGGGGAATGGGCCTGATACTGCAGTATCAATAGCACCCAACTTAATCCGGCCCTGCCCATTAGTATACCAAAGTAAATGAGAACCAACATTTCTCATGCAGTGTACACCAGGAAAACCAAGTGCAGAAGAACCAAGTTATCTTTACAAGTTAAACTACCGGTATTTCAGTACAACAATACTCCGGTGTCACTAATTAACGCGCCGAACGCCCCGAGCGCGCCGGACGCGCCGACTAGACATGAATGGTTAAAGGTAGGGTTGGATATAGGTTCAATGTAGGGTTTGATATAGGATCAAGGTAGGGTTAAGTATAGGTTCAAAGTAGGGTTAGGGTTGGGGTTAGGTATAGGTTCAAAGTAGGGTTTGGCCAAGGTTCAAAGTAGGGTTAGGGTTGGGGTTAGGGTTAGATATAGGTTCAAAGTAGGGTTTGGTATAGGTTCAAAGTAGGGTTGGGGTTAGGGTTAGGGTTAGTAACAAGTAATGTAGGGTTAGGGTTAGGTTATAAGCAGTAGGCGCTTAGTCGGGGCATAGTCGGCGCGTTCGGCGCGTCCGGCGCGTTCGGCGCGTTAATTAGTGACACCCGTCAAAATTTGCTTTCCTAATGTGTTCGCCAATAATTTACACGTTTGCACGGAATAAACCCTTAAATTAAATTTTTCTAATACACTAGATGCTAAGGAGACTTTAGATTTCATATGCAATAGACGGGGAAGGGGATCGAAAGTTAGGATTAGTACTATCAGGAGATTTTGTTTACGCTTCTGTGATCACTTGTAAACAAACAATCTGAGTCCATAGCTACCCGACAACCGGAGCAACAATGTTTAACAATTTCAACTTGCTTGATTACTGAAATTTGACACAACAAAGTTCGTTAATCAGTGTGGCATTTGTGAAAAATAGGTGGGGGTCGGACGATCTGACGAGCGGGGGTTGGGGGTGGCGACGGTCAAACATTTCTGACAAACGGCGGGGTGGCGACGGTCCAAGATTTATGACGAGCTCGAAAATTATGATGTCTCAAAATCTGACCGATCTCCCTGACTTTTTTTTAAACCGCCCCTCTGTATTTTCCAGACAAGGTTGGGGCAGTGGCGGCGCTGCCGTGTAGGCTGTGTATGCTAGAGCGTACACAGTCAGCAACCTCTGTATGCTGGACTATGTTTTAGCATACACAGTTGTACGCTAAAGCATACACAGTTGAAAAGCAGTGCATATATACTGGAGTAAATATTTTTAAAGGCGATGTCAATTGTATAGTTCATCTTTGACGTCGGATCATCAATTAAAATCATAGGATAAATATATTTGGCACCACTGCTAGATAAAATTTCCTTTAATTCTAGCCACTGTTTGGAAAATTTAATTGAACTCTTTGCTCGCCTAATGACACCACGTACTGTTTAGCAAAATTTTATTTTCGTCTGAATTAATTATTTATTTAATAATATAGTATGTAATAACAGAATTTATATTTATTTACTTGAATTTCACATTCTTTATTTTATTTTATTCTTCTTCGGTGCCATCAGGCACCGAAGAAGAATTCAGTTAAACTAAATTGCAATTTAACGAAATTGTGAGATGACACTACTGTTTGGCATGCATTTTCATTTAATTCCAAATTGCCAGATGGCACCACTGTTTAGCAACATTTAACTTTAACTTTAACTCACCAGATGACACTATAATGCTTTACAACATTTTTTAAAATCTAACTCGCCAGATGACACCACTGTCTTTCAAATTTTGTTATTTAACTCTAACTCGTCACATGACACCACCATTTGAAAATGTTACCTAAATCTTGACTCGCCAGATGACACCACTGTAATCTAATTTTTATTTAATTATAACTCGCCAGATGACACGACTGTTTAACTATTTTGTTATTCAACTATAACTCGCCAGATAACACGACTATTTAAAAATGTTATTTAATTCTTAACTCGCCAGATGACACCGCAATTTGAAAAAATATTATTTAAATATTGACTGGCCAGATGACACCACTATTTGAAAAATGTTATTTAAATCTTCACTCACCAGATGGCGCCACCGTTGAACCAAATTTTATTTAATTCTTCTCGCCAGATGACACCGCTGTTTGACAAATTTTGTTATTAAATTCTAACTCGCCAGATGACACCACTATTTGACAAGATGACACCACTATTTGAAATTTTTTGTTTCAACCTTAACTCGCCAGATAGCACCACTGTTAAATTAAAGTTGATTCAATTCTTCTCATCAGATGACACCATTGTTTGGCAAAAAAATAATTTAAGTCCAACTCGCCAGATGGCACTACGGTTTAACAACATTTTCATTTAACTGTAACTCGCCAGATGACACCTGCTCTCTTGAAGCCGCTCTCTTTTCTACACAGCTGTATTACATCGTCAAATTTACTTGTAAACTTGTACTCCAATTTCTCTCCTGCATTAAAATGCACGACCGCTTTTGTTATCACTGTGTAAATTGAGAGAAATCAAATTACTACTACTATACTACTACACCACTGTTTTAGCCGAATTTTTAATTATCTATAACTCGCCAGATGACATCACTGTTTGACAAAATGCTATTTATATTCTACCCCCCCCCCCCCGCTCGTTGA
>JAQFYQ010000799.1:0-15252 GCA_034694885.1 Buchholzia appendiculata | reverse complement strand
GGATAAGGTAGGACATTTATACCTCTAGGGATAAGGTAGGACATTTATACCTCTAGGGATAAGGTAGGACATATATACCTCTAGGGATAAGGTAGGACATATATACATCTAGGCATAAGGTAGGACATTTATACTTCAAGGGATGAGGTAGGACATATTTACCTCTAGGGATAAGGTATGGCATTTATACTTGAAGGGATAAGGACATTTATACTTCAAGGGATAAGGTAGGACATTTATACCTCTAGGGATAAGGTAGGACATTTATACCTCTAGGCATAAGGTAGGACATTTATACCTCTAGGGATAAGGTAGGACATTTATACTTCGAGGGATAAGGTAGGACATTTATACCTTTAGGGTATAAATGTCAGAGATTTTAAGGTCTGATTCCCTTCCTGTCATCACAAATTTTAAGGTCTGATTCCCTTCCTGTCGCAGATTTTAAGGTCTTATTCTCTTCCTGTCAGATTTTAAGGTCTGATTCCCTTCCTGTCACAGATTTTAAGGTCTGATTCCCTTCCTGTCACATATTTTAAGGTCTGATGAATTACACGAACTGTGTATTTTTGTTTTCAGTTGCTCCTGGAGGCTGATGCTTGGAATGACAGGTAGATATGTTACAAAATTGCTTTGTGTTTTTGTTTAAAATAATTTACACGACAAAACGTATGATATTTGGTAGGTAGATATGTTACAAAATTGCTTTTGTGTTTTTTGTTTAAAATAATTTACACGACAAAACGTATGATATTTGTATTTTGGTTGTTTGTCTGTAAGCTCGAATGTGTGTGCTTATGATGAATGCTGCATAGAATTTATTCCAAATGTTTATTTCTTACTTCTGCCTGTTATTCGTATATAAAATTGTGAGCGTAAAGTCAGAGATATTTGCTGTAAAAGTTGTTCTGTTTTGTGAAACTTTTATTGCAGATATCAAAGTCTTTTGACTGAACTTAATTATCTAAAAGCAAAACCGAAAAAAGAAGCGAATTCTACCAAAGTTGAAAATGATAATTTGCAGGTAGCATTTATTATAGTTGTTATTTCTTCATCTCATATGTATTATAATACTTTCTGTAAGAAAAATACTGTGACAAGTAAATATATCGGGTCAGGTCAGTAAGTCCGCGGGTCGGGTCGGGTCAGGATTTTTTGAGTGACCCGCGGGTCGGGTTGGGTCAGTTGTTCAGTGGGTCGGGTCTGATCAGAAAGTCTGTGAGTCGGGTCGGGTCCGAAAAAAGTGACCCACGTCCAACTCTGCATCTCTAAACACTTTGCATCAATCCTGATAGCCTTGCAATCTATCTTGTTAGCCAACTTCATTTTGAAAGCGTTAGTGATCGGATCAGATGATAGAAAAGAAGATAGGGAGGATCTGATCTCTTTGCAACTCGTCAAACAAAACGGATGGACGTGGCGTTTTGGATTGCTGTGTGATTGCTGTAGGATTGCTGTTGAATGGGTGTACAAAGTCAACTAAGAAGATTATGATTTAAAGAATAAGACAAGTCATCAGTTTCTTTGATTAAAGTGAGCCCTGCAGTGATAGTGATTAGTTTTATTTGTCCATACAAAACTTGCAACATACGAAGAGGAGATGAAATGAACAGCAGAAGACAGAATGAGATGTAAATCTATAGTAGTCAAACATATTTCTGAAGTCAACACATGATTGATAATGATGATTATAATGAATCTTTCCTTGAAACCTGATCAATTAATCTGATCTGATTAATAAATATGAGTTGATATCATTACATACCCCTGTTTTACGTTTATGTCACCAGTTACGGAAGCCAAGTATCAAGACAGTTGAGTACAGTGACTGTGATCCAGACGCTGTTCATCGGGAAATCTCTTCGGCAGAATCAAACTACACGACGAAATTGAAGAGTAAGGATTGGCAAACTACTTAGTATTTCGCAATGTTTATGTTTGCTGTGAAGTTCTGTAGATGACTTGTAGATTTCTTGTGCTATCAGCCATTTATGTATCCATTTAACAGTCTGATAATTATCTACATTGCTGCCTCCTCAATTAGTAGGGAATTGTTGACAAGCTTATGACGGAGCTTATGTAAAAGATGTTTGGATTTACTTGAGCAAAGTTTTACCGCGTGGTGCTAATTATATTACTGCAGGCTTTGTAGAGCACATAGCTGAACTTTGGCAAGTCTATTGTAATACCAGACACCATAGGAATCCAAGAAATGAAGAGTCCTGAAAGAGTGGAAGAGATCACCATGTTGAATTTGGTTTCTAGTACGTTTTGCAATGTACTCTGTGTCTTCACACAAGAATAACACCTTTTTACGAATTTATATGCAGAAGATATTGTTATCATGTCGTAGAATTGTCCATGAATTGTAACCAGGTATTTGCTTTTGCGGCGTTTAGTTCAGCCGCTAGTGTTTGGTTCTTTTATCAACTGCTTATTTTCTACATAGCAAAGTCACTGCTTGAGTTGAAGGAAATAATGGAACGTTGCTAATACAGGAGCTATTAGCAGATGTATGAAGGTTCGCAGATTTTAGTTTTTGCAAATTTTGATCAAGGGAGTTTGACAGCCTACAGTAAAGCGAGAAATGTTATCAAAATCTTGTTTGGATGGTAGAATTACAGCCTGCTGGCAGTTTTCTGACTGTTTACGTCTATTTCTGTGTGCAGATGAGTTGAGCAGTTTGACGGCAGAGAGAGACAAGCTAGCGGAGGATCTCAAGACTGCTCGTGAACAGTCTAAAGAAGCGACGTTGAAAATAGATGTACTCACGAAATACTTTGCTGAAAAAGATACTGAATTTGAGAGGTTTGTAATGAGAAGATTTTACTCTCTCTCTCTCTCTCTGCATTTTTTACTACTTATTATTTAAATCGTTATTGTCTTGTAGTAATTTATTTCTGTATAGTCCTGATGTATTTTAATTTATTGTTTTGTCTGATGTGATAATTGTATGTTTCTGATGTTTCATTAATTGCATTACACTGCCTTTTATTACCTGTCTGTAATGTTGATGCATTTTGAACTTTTGTCTGCAGTACTTGAACACATTAAAGGTTTTAATACGTTCTTTAGTCAAAGTTAGTTCATAGTTTATTGAAATGTTTCTAATCTAATTGCATGTGAATTAATTTATTATAGTGTATACTTACTATTATGATTGATATCATTGTGTAAATGCTAGAAATTGAATACTTGATTCTAACTTTAATGCTACTAATCGTATGCTGTAATTTTTTTTGTAGAAAAATATCCGAACTGGAAGAAATAGCCGAATCAAAAGATGGTTGTAGTGAAAAGGATACGACTAGCGTATATCTAACATACAGGTTTGTTCACTGATTTAGACGTGAGATGAATAGGTAGCTAAACGTTTTGTCATTCAATTTCTGCATAAATTGGTTTTCTAGGTCTAATATTTTATTATAATGGTATACTAAGATTTGTCACTATTTGTTTTCTATATAATAATTTCTTTTTTAAATTGTACTATAAATTTGTACAATAATTATTTATAGTCTAAATAGCATTTGTACTTTAATTTCTGCTTTATGTGTGTGTGCAATAATTTATTATCATTGTTTGTTTTGTCTGCATACCACCTTGTGCTACAAGTGTGCCATCTGATCTCTGTTAACTCATTACATATCTCTGCACGAGTTATACAGAAATTAATGCATTAATTTGCATTTCTTTATGCTGTTGATGCTGACTTTCGATTCGACATATGTTTCTCTCTGATCATTAATGTGAACTGTGTAAGTTCCTCCTCTCCCCATCGGTTTCTTAGGCCGGACTCTTTAACAGGGAGAGCGGCAAGTTTCGAAAGCACGAGGCTTCCCTTCAAGCCGCAAGTCTGAATCCTGATCCCGTTCCCAGACTTGGGACTGGGCGCGGCAGGTCTCACCATGAATGCGGACTCTTGGTAATAGAAACCTGCCTCGGTGGAGTTGATCATTAATGTTTGAGAAATAACCGATATAATACAAAAACGGTGATATAAAAAACGGTGTTCCTACTTGTAGAATCAAAATAGAAGAAATGCAGCGGGAGTTGATGAAACAAGAAAGTGATTTCAAGCAACAGGTTAGATCAACAGTTGTAGCTAGTTTTTACTTCTCAAAAATTTGCAGCTACTTAAATTAAACATAGTTACTGCCTTTCTTAGCTGTGATACAGTATCTGTAGTTCAGTGTCTATAATGCAGTGTCTGTGGTGCAGTGTCTATAATGCAGTGTCTGTGGTGCAGTGTCTATGATGCAGTGTCTATGGTGCAGTGTCTATGATGCAGTGTCTATGGTGCAGTGACTGTAATGCAGTGTCTCTGGTGCAGTGTCTGTGGTGCAGTGACTGTAATGCAGTGTCTGTGGTGCAGTGTCTGTGGTGCAGTGTCTGTGGTGCAGTGTCTATGGTGCAGTGTCTATGGTGCAATGTCTGTGGTGCAGTGTCTGTGGTGCAGTGTCTGTGGTGCAATGTCTGTGGTGCAGTGTCTGTAATGCAGTGTCTGTGTTGCAGTGTCTGTGGTGCAGTGTCTGTGGTGCAGTGTCTGAAATGCAGTGTGTGTTGTGCAATATACCACATCTGAATTAATTATCACATGTTCATCATGATCTTCCTCATTAGGAAGCCCTAATGATGAATCACATGATTTATATCCTGGTACAATGGTATATCTCACTGTGAAATATTAGGCCCACTGAGGTCGGCATTGCAATAGACGCTCTGTGGTTCTGCACATACTGTTTTATACATTATTGATGTCAGGAATTTGATCCAGCCTTAAAATGTGCTTTATTTTGGGCAACTGGATTGTGATTATTGCTCGTTTGATTGTTGATCAAGTTGAAGGTGTTCTGTCGCATCTTCTTTCAGGTTTTGTAATGAATAAGTTTAGTTACATCACACTCTGGCATGAAAACATGAACACTTGTCTGAAATAGAAACATATCTGAAATAGAAACTTGTCTGAAATAGAAACTTGTCTGTAATAGAAACGTGTCTGAAATAGAAACGTGTCTGAAATAGAAACTTGTCTGAAATAGAAACTTGTCTGAAATAGAAACTTGTCTGAAATAGAATCTTGTCCCAAATAGAAACTTGTCTGAAATAGAAACTTCTTTAAAATTTGTAATCTGATTTAACAATGGTGGTTGAACTATCTGGCTATTATATTTATTTATTTTTGAAGCTATGTTAGATTTTTGCTTGAAACATTGCTTAAAACATTGCATTGAAACATTGCTACAGACAATTCCCAGGAGATGTTGAGTCCTACTTAGTGCTTTAATTTCAGCATTACTCTACTGTATAACTTTATTATATTTTAAAGTTTGTTTTATCAACTCTGGTAGGAAACTTCTATTGTGTAACAGTTATACTTGAATCTGTTATCTAATCTTTGTTTCCCAGGAAATGGATATTGATTTATAATCTAGTGTTTTGTAATGTTATAATATTGATAATAATGTTTTGGAATATCTATTGGTAACAAATCAGTCACATACTACTTGTTGATTTAGCTGGCAGTTCAAGAAAAGAAGGTGCAAGAAAATTGGGTATAATGCACAATTTTGTTTTTATTTAATTAATATTTATATTTGCTGCTTTAATGATTTTAATAATTTGCATCTGACTTTTTTAATGCATTTGTAATTAATTAAATTGTAGATTCATCGTATCAATCAGGTATTTTAATGAGCTCCCTGTTATTAGAATAACGATGAGGATGGGCATCGTTAGGGCATGTAAAACCGTTCATGTGTCCATTGAAGTCAAGTGAGCATGAATTAACAAAGAATGAACAATAATTATGCTTTGGTTGCTTTTCTCTTCTAATACAGCTCATGAAATCTATTTTAACAGGTGAACAATTGTATTTATCATTTAATAACTATTTCTATGTTAGTATGGATTGGATGTTACAAGATTTTCCATTTTAGAATATGATCTTAAAACATGATCTTGTACATCTTCAAAAAGTCAAAATCTCTTAATTTATGATCTTGGGTTTTTATTGAAGTACTTCATCATTTCTTTAGTAGCTACATTTTCCATGCCTCTCATGCAGAGCTTCTTATTGTTCTTATTGTATTCGCCTCAGAATCGTTGCGAGACCCGCCTGGCATGTTTTAATCCAGTCATCTACCTTTGAACTTGATCAAACTAGCGTAGTACTTTTCTTCAATAATGTTAAGCGCAGAAGAGTCAGGCATTACGGTTGACTAACCAAGTTCCTCCGCACGCTCGACAAGGCAAGCGCTCAGGTTGTTAGCATTAGGAACGGAATCTGGCTGTAAAACGATTCTTCTGTTAAATCAGAATTAACTTTGCAGACTGAATGTAAGAGCATTATAGTGTGTGACTATTACTGGGCTGTTATTTAGTTTAAACTTTTGCTTTGCTATTAATGTTGAAATATTTTCAAATGTACTTGATTAGATAGATATTTTTTATTTTAAATGTGTATGTTATGTCATTTTTATGTTTTATCATATTTTATGCATAAGATATTTTATGCATAGATTCTTAACTTCTTGTATTTATGTAAGATATATATCTTTCCATGTTTGTGTTGAAGGTGTAAAATTGTTAATACCTGTTTTGTGTGTAGCTGTTGTCTCGTCAGTTTGAACGAGAAGCAAACGAGCTGAAGAATGAAACTCATACTCTGCAGGAAAAGTAAACATCTATGACTATTAGTAATGCTATGCATAATTGCTGATTGCTTTAAACTCAATTAACGGAACATTTTGATACTTTACCTTTGATGCTTGCTGATATATGCTATGTCTTCATTGTCAATTACTGTACTTGATGGTTGTCTTATTGATCATTATTTATATTTATATTTTTATTTGTTTTAGCCTAGTAATGCGTAACAGTAAATTCTCCATGTGTCGATATTTGTTGTTATGCTTGACTTCATAAGGAAAGTGTTTCTTTCTGGAATAGAATTCTGGAGGTAAAATGTAATAAATCCACAATGTTTGCGATGTGCAATGTGAGGTGGTTGATCGAAGTGAACATTCTCGATCACAGTCCGGATGTGTTGATGAAAATTGTTCAAAGCTGTGTCCATCATATATAATTATATATATAAATATAAATAATTATATATAATTTCATATATAATTATAATTGCATAAAGAATGAGCAAGACTCGAGTAAGAAGAGTAGAAGAGTAAAATGATATGAATAACGCTAATTTTTTTCTCCATGAGAAATTTTGGGGCAGATTTTTTTAAACATACTTGTCGAGATACCGTTTTGTTGTTGATCTTGTTCAATGTTTTATCTTATAGTTGAGGTTTGACTCTGAATTGAGAAACTGGTATTGATTCTCGAAACATTTGCTAATACTTTTGCATTATTTGGCTTTCTTTTTTTTATCCCACCAGTTACTTAACTATTTTTGATACACTTTAATTGATAGTTTAAATTAGTTTGTGTAACGTACAATCTGCAATAATTATATCTTTCACAAGTTAGTTTATTATTTGATACAGTGTTGCTTATTTACAAACAGTGGACGATTTGTTTGCTAAAATAATTCAACTGCTAGACTTATAGTCCACTGTGAATTGTGCTTAGGATTGCCGAGTTGGAGAGTAAGCTTGAATATCAAAGTTTATCAGGCAAAGGTAGGACCGAAACTCTTCCGTCTATTAACAACATTAACAACTTACGATTACAGTCAATTTATGATGATGCAAATATACATTTAGTATATACAATTATATAGTATATACATTATTGCAAATATACATTTAGTTTGCAGGGGTAGTAATGTATGCATCATGGATCAAAGCAATGAATGTAAATCTGTGTATGACAATGCCGATAGAATATTGGTTTATTGCTTTTTGACTTTGAAAGCTTTGAGATTAATGTAGGCCTTTCATTTACAATTAAACATTAAGGTGTAGATATTTATGTGCTGTAGTTTGCATATTAAATTTTACTCTATTCAATAATTAAACTGTATCTCTGTATAAAGTCGGTAAAACTAATTCACTTTTGTGATGTCATCCCGTGCTAGAATTAGTGCTCTCTTCTTCCATTTCTGTCGTGTTATCATAAATGAGTGTGCTATGCAAGGAGAGGAAAAAAGAGGAAATATTAATGCATCAAAGTTTTTTTTCTTTGTTTTTACGGCAGCTGCACTTTTCAAGGACCAAATTGTAACTAGAGGCTTCAGCCCAAGCTTAGAGTAGTTTTTTCAGCCAGTTATAATTTCGGATTAATTTCAATAGCATTTGTTTACATATTTTAATTACTTCCCTTTTATAGTACAGATTTTTTAATTCATTGTCCATGTGTAAATGTGTACATACCAATACACAGGTGTATATATGTTGTTTAGATTTATTGCAATTTGTTGTCTTTATTGTGCAAGCTACGATTGTACTGTGTGCAACATAGCTACCTGTAGCCCTTGCATGTAACCTGCTTTTTATCTTGTCTTGGTATAAATCTATCGATTTATTAAAATCTGTAGATTTCTCAAGTTTTCGAAGGTCTTCGGATGGCCTGCCTGCTTCATCATCATCACCACAGATAGCTTATCGGTATTTATATTTTCTTCTGTTTTTTTTTACACAAGTTTGTATATTTAAATCACTGTTTGAATGTTTAAATGAGCCTAGTGACTCCCCCACAGTTAACCTGCAACATTTAAATTATGTGTATAATGTATATCATGTAGAGTATGTAATGTGTATATACTGGCATCATTCACATCTACCTTTCTCTGATAAATGGAATAGGCACTTTATTGCAACGTTCACCAATGCATTTCAATTTCTTAGAATTGTTAAACCACCATGTAACTTTTCAGATGAAATTTCAGATCAAAATGTGCACCTTTAATTATCATCCATGTGTCAAGTTGCTTATGATTCACAAATATGAATACGATAACATTGCTAACATGAAGACTAAAGAGAATGTGCACAAACCAGTAGAGTTCCTTACTAGGCTTACGCAAGCACAATGTTAGCAAGATTTCATGTTGAAAAGTTTTAGATGTAAAAACGTTTCAAATTCTTAGGTATTGTACATAGGGTGCGATTAAGAAAGTTTTGGCACCAATTGTGCTGGCTTTTGTTTTTGAACTAATGGTCAAGTCCTCTTTCCGTAAGTTATCAATATTGTTGTTCTCTGTGGCTACAAGCTGGTGGAGAACATAATTGTAGTTTATAAGTTCAAAGGCGAATAAGAGTTCCTCTCATTTAGCACACTGTTAATACAGGCTTTTTAGGATTCAGTAACGTAACTAAATTAATTTTTTCATTTAGCAGTTTGCACTAACTTACACATCTTTGTTAGAAACCGTTATCGTTGATTTGGTTGTGCTACTTTTAGAAATGGTCGACCTCCCCTGTTTAATCCTCAAGTAATCCTGCCTCCTCCGCCAATGCCCCCAATGTTTGCTCCTGTCTCCGCCTCGCACGTCTCATCATATCCTCGTGCTCGACATTCATCTCCTCCGAGTGCTGCGTTCTCTGAGCTGGAATCATCTAGTCGACAAATGTCTCCGACTCAGCGTACTAGAAATGCCGAGTCACCTCACGGCCGTACGGGAAGAAAGTTTCATCCGAATGAGTCGACATTCCGTGCGATAGACTCAAGACCCCGACAGGGTCCAGATGTCCGCACGCACGAGTCAACCCCGCGCGAGAGCCCGTACCATGATGATGTCACGAGATCTAGGCACAACTATGCCAGGCATAGCAAAGCATCTTCACTAGATCTTGGCATGATGCCAGAATTCAGTACTGCATCAAAGCAAGGCAGTAGAGAGAAGCTTGGAGACTCGCCTGTATATAGAAGGGATGGCCCACACATGAGGGTGGATGATCCTGTAGGTTACGATACAGAGCGCAGGCTGTCGATACCTGCGATACAAAGGCTGAAAGGAGAGGAAGACATACCAAGGAAGCACGTCACTTCGAGTCATCCGGACCACCTGCACTTCATTGCACATGGTGCATCACAAGTCGTCGGAGGTCCTGGCTCGGCGTTCTCAGGTAAACTTCCGTCTGTGGAAGAGGATCTTTCCTCTTCTCATCGTTAGTACTGAGCATCTTTCCTCTGCACTAACGATGAGAGTACTTCCTCAGTACAGACGTATATGAGTTCTGTACTGCGGTAGGAATGGAAATTATTTCCGTCGGAACCGTGATAGCTGTCAGTTTCCTTACACGTTTGTTGGTAATGGAGGTGGTTTTGATTTTTTGATTGATGTATTGCCTGTGAATGCTTGTAATGGTATTATTTTATTTATTTATTTTGGTGTAGTTTTATATATTTTACATTACTGTAGTATTATATGGATGTTTATATTGTGTTTTTAAGTAATTATGCCATGAGTTTTAATTGCCAAAAACAATATATTTTATTTTTAAGAAACTGACGATTTTTCATGAAATGTAACTGTAAAGATTTAAGATTAATTCTTGGACTTTTCTTTTACTATCGGTCTAAAAAAAATTCAGAAAGATTAATGACGTTTTTTTGTTCAGTCATTATTATTTATTTTGATGTTGTATCATTTTGTGTTCTTGCTTTTTTGTAATTTATTTAAATCTATATACATTGTGTTGTTGTTTTGTTGTTGTTATGTTTTGTTTGAAAATGTATGTTTTATTTCTTCTTGTTGTTTAGAGCCGAGTCGACGCAGCATGCAGCGTCAGGTGTCTTACCACTAGACATTGTGCACCAAGCATGAACTAGACAGTGTGCACCAAGCATGAACCGTAATTAATACTAGCAATGTTAGTAATATTGTTCAGAGGTTTCTTTATACTAACCTGATTTTAACAGGGTATCTTGTACTAACATACAATTAGTAGGTCACCTTGTACTAACATGCAATTAGTAGGTCACCTTGTACTAACGTGCAATTAGTAGGTCACCTTGTACTAACATACAATTAGCAGGTCACCTTGTACTAACATGAAATTAGTGGAGTTTGTTATACTAGCATGGAATTTCTGGCTTCCTGGTACTAAAAATGTATATCTTATACTAACCTGCAATAAACAAGGTACCTTGTATTAATATATTATTAGAAAGGTACCTTGTATTAATATGCTATTAGTGGGCTACATTTTATCAACATACTATTTGCATGTTACCTTGTAGTAGCGTGCATTTAGCAGGGTGCTTTGTATTAACATGCAATTTAGTGGGTTCCTTGTACTAGCATGCTCTTAGTAAGGTACCTTGTACTACCATGCTACTAGCATGGTACCTTGTACTAGCATGCTCTTAGTATGGTACCTTGTACTACCATGCTACTAGCATGGTACCTTGTACTACCATAATCTTGTGCTGTGTTCATCTCCTGTTATGCCAGTGCTGTTCACAATTTGCTGTAAATATGCATATAAGAGACTAGGGTGGCTGGTCATGTAGATGGAAAGGAGTGGTAGACTAAAGACATGCCTAAACTTGCTTTTTGTTTAAAATAGGTGCTGAGAAAAATTTGAAAGGCAGAAAAGCAGGTGAACAGTAGTGAATATTCAAATATTGAAACTTGAGCCTTTCAAAGCGCTTGATTGATTGTATGGGGAAAATAGTGGAAGGAATGCGAAAATTAATGTGCTGACGACTCTGGGAGAACTGAATTTAATACCCAGTGAATAAGTTTGCTTGTGTGCATGTAACAGTGATATTACTAACCACTTTCTTGATTTTCTAGACATCTTTAGCAGCTACAGAATTGCTTTTTATCATTGCTTTGATAGTATTGATGATATTGTTGGGTTCATTGATTTATTAATTAGTATATTGCTTATGTTATGATATTTCCTGTGTTGTAATGACGGTGAGTTATTCGTTTTTCTTATTATTGTGCAAATACAACGTTGTGTTTTATTTTAACGGTGCATGTTATCAACTGAATATTCATCTGTGGTCTGTGCCTACAGATATACCGTAGCTACTGTTGTTTCACAGCAAATTTAACTTGTTGTTCTGACAATGTAATATGTAATAAAATGTACAGGAACTTCAATCTTAAGCGATTTTACGATTCAATTCATAGTACATTATTAGCATTTCTGAGACTGCTAATTATGCACAGTATAAAATGATTAGCAGTCTTGTATATAGTTAAACACAGTGTACTGAAGCACAGTGGCGATTGATAGGAGCAGCTGTTCAACAGTGTAAGTTTATCACTTTAGGGTGTTATAATGCTTCGATGTCTTTACTCATTAATCTGTGCACCTAAGCATGTTGGTGATGACATTCAAGCGCACAAGGAAATTATTAACATTTACGTTTATGATTATTTTATTAATAAGATATACTTTTATTTAAGTTTTCCGACTGAAGTTAAATTATGCTATTATTTTCAGTCGCTCTCGATCCAATGCAAACGTTTATTTATTACGTTTTTCAAAGCTGCCATATTTGTCATATAGCAAGTCGAATGTTTTGTATTGTCTAACATCTAGACTGTTTCGGATAAGCTTCGTTATATCTTTGCTTTTTACTTTTAGAGCATAATTAGTGGGGCGTGAGACCTTAGGTGAGACATTATATGTACAGTAATGCATAATATAAAATACAACTATTTTTAATATTTGCTGGTAATGGATGAACAGGTACTCCAGATTTGAACTGGTTTCTGAAATTCAGTCATGCTGTACGCAAGAAGCTGCTATTCATGCTTACTATCCAGTGTATTATAGGTTTTTATATTTTATTTTGTTGTTAATTTCTTAGTTATTGTTATTGACTGGACTGATATTAGAAAAGACAATGATGTATGAAAGTTTCTGTTGAGTTACATTGTTGCATTGGATGTAATGTAATCTCAGCAGAACCAGAAGGCAGAGCCCCCATGACTCAGAGACTACTCGGTCTGCCTTTAGTCAGTTTTGCGTATGTTTGTAAGTGTGCTTTCTTTGTATAAAAATCTGCGGCTTCCTTAGTCATATATCAATCGGAGAATATATCAACTTTTAGAGAAGATTGTGATATTTAGTCAGGATTTTGGCTGGTATTCAGATATTGATTTTCTTGTGTATGAATGATATGTATAACAAGGTTGTTAGTGAATAAGGCTATAAATATGTAGTCTTTTACAATTAGATTAATACAATAAATCTTTTGATTATTGGCTGTAATAGTTGTGTGAAAATTGTCATGTTGCCTATTTTTGAAGTTAATGCAATAATCTGAAATCATCTGATATTAGCTTGTATACTGTAGTTTAATTTAGGTTCTCTGTAATTTCAGGTCTTAATATTTAGGTACTATTGAATGTACATAAATGAGTACTATTACATTTGTATTGTTGTTAAATATTTGTTTTTAGTTAACAGGGCAGTGGACTCGGTCTTTTTTTTCTTACAATCACAATGCAGTTTTACCTCAGAAAATGATTGTAATGCTATTTTTGTGTACTACGACAACTTTTGCAGCATACTTTGAATTATAATTGCAGGACTAAAGCTGCGCTTGGATGTCATCTGTTTAATATTTTAGATTATACATTTTGTTAGCAGGGATTATTTGTAAAAGCCTGTAATTTGTTGAGGAATACCTTAGAACTCACTTGTCAGTGAAATTATTTACAATATATAATTTGTATCAAGCATTGCAAAAGCAAGAACGACATACATATATGTTCATGCATTGCAGTATTTATGATTATTCAACCTGATGGGCTTTTGGAGTGCAGGATATTCTTGGTGTAATTTGAATTTTGAAGGATATTCAGGATTAAATGTTTTTAAGCCTTTTTTATCTGTTACAATCGTCTACATTTTTAGCGCATTTTTATGAACCCACCGATTTTATTTTATGAAAATGTATCGATACTCCTGATGTGAGCTAAAGATGTTGTATATACAGTTTACTTGAAAAAGAATTCTGTGTTTGTTTTTATTAATCAGAATACAATTATATTTACTGTGATTGGTAATTGCCCTAATTTAGTAGTTTTTTTATTATTAAGGCTAATGTGGTGCAAGTTCATTTTCTTCTTGTTCTTCTATTATTTATGCAGATATTGTCTTAATCTGTTCAAAACCTTTCGTGAAATGTGCAAAGTTTTTCAACAATTTATATTTCTGCTTTGAAGTTAGCAGCCTATTATAATCGCGTGCAAGACTATTAAGCTGAGCTTAGATTTGTTACACAGGTAATGCAAAGATGCTTTTCTAAGCGATATTTTAGATGTTCACAAGCTCAAAGTACGTATGTCATTGTAAATTTAGTTGCATGTCAGATGTTCAGACGAGTTTAAATGAAAATTAGTTATAAGAAAGTTGTTAATCGTGAGTTGAATGTTAAATGTTAAGTTTTTTTTGGTTTTAGTTAATTGTCAGTTCTGAGTTTGACTCTTGTCTTGCAATGTCGGTCATTGTCTGTCTCTTATTTCATCTATATTGTATGACATTAAACAATTGTCAATAACTGTTCATGGTGTAATTCTTTATTATTTTGAATCACTGTAGAGTGGCATAATTGTGTTAGCGTATATATAGCCCCCCTCCCCTTTATAGCCCCCCCCCTTAGGGAAAACAGTATCTATCGTCAACTGAGATGCTAATTCAAGCGCTTTGCACTTTGAGTCTTGCACCTAAGTAATTGAATGTCTTGAGGCTTAGCTTTTGATGTTCCTTAATCTATTTTGAACAATTATGATGTTCCTTAATCTATTTAATCTGTGATTGGAGATTTTCTTATCATCAGTAGCTCGGATTTTGCAGCAGCATCAGCTGCTTGTTTTGAAATTAAAGCACCAGCATGGGCATGCCTGTGCATGGGCAGAACTTAATAGAACTCTGAAAAGACTAGTTTCGAAGCATTTACAAGTAACTTACTTTGGGACATTGAAGAAGAACTGCGTCAAACTTTAATTCAAAATTACAATATCTGTTAAGTAACCAACTGAATGATTTATGCAGATTAAGGAATAATCTGCTACGATCAGCAATTCTCAATATGCAATCTAAAAACTTCTGATCTTCACATCACGTAGAAATTCTCCGGGAATCTTCCCAGTGCTCGAATTACGGGGGGGGGGGCGGGGTGGCCCGACCCCCTACTTCTCGGAGGCCCCTACTTAGGGGGTCATTAAAATATGACGTCACGCATAAGGGGGTCGTTGAAGTGTCATAGGCGCCGGGTTTTACAAATTAGCACAGGTGCCCGATCTCAATATCCTGAACAAAATTTTTTCCCATCAATTCAAAAAATCATGAAATACCGAATCATACACAAAGCACTGAT
>JAQFYQ010000798.1:0-15255 GCA_034694885.1 Buchholzia appendiculata | reverse complement strand
AAACAAAAACCAAAATAAAATAAAACTGTCCGTGCCTGCTAATTGAAATTGAATACAACTGGTCAGGTAGGGAATCAACTGCAGGTATCGGAATAACATTGAGCTTTCTGGCTAGCCATTATTTGCTATCTTTGTTAAATTATTACGCTATTTTTGGTTTATTATATGAAAAAGATTCGCTAGCGACTAAGGTGATGGAGCGTTAACATGATCAAATTCTCGAAATATTCATTGTGTTCAGTTCAAATATATTATTTTGAAACATACGCTTTAAACATACGCCTGAATGATGTACTCGTAGACAAAAGGCGACGCGATAACTTTTTCTGCAGCGAAAATTCTCCAGTATTGGTTAAATATATTACACATCTGTATTAGTCTATAATCAAAATAATTGAACTTTTCGTCACAGTTTATTTTACGACTAGTAGGCCTACCGTATTTTTTTAATGTACTTCGAAAATGTTCACCATTTATTTTTGAATTGAATCAATCATAATAATGCGATTACCGTTTTTGACCGACCACAATTAATTTGATCGTCGGAAGAATGTATTTGCTCGGGAAGTGGAATCTATAATCGTATGATTATATACTCCTCCTCCTCCTCCTCCTCCTCCTCCTCCTCCTCCTCCTCCTCCTCTTCTAACGATGAGGAGGATGAGGATATAATCTGGATCGCCCCTGTGCGGAGTTCTGGAGAACTAATTGAACGATTAGCTCGTGGGCTGCACGCACCGACTTCCAGAAACCATGGCCCACGACTTCACCCCAACCCATTTCTCAGTTTTCAACGACATCTGCAATTTTGTACCGCCTCATCCTTCGTCTCTCTGATCATTTGGAGTGTCAATTACGTCCGAAATAACTGACCTTCACCATCATTGTCATTAAACTATTTTAACGTTGAATTATTTTGCAAACTCAAGGTAACTTAATGCGCAAATCGAATGAAGACATTTTCAATCAATCAATCAAATGAATGGGGTTAGGAATTTTAACTTGATATTTTAATAATTTTATCCTGCACGGTTGTTTAATAATATAAATGTAGACCATTTACGGGAAGGACCTTTGGCCGCCCACCCGTGCTCATCGGCCTAGTCGGTAGATGGTTAAGTCATGCGTAGTAATACGTAAGACAAATAACCATCGCCAGGACCTGTATTCGGACAGAGAACTCATCATCATCATCATCATCATCATGCATATCTGGCATCTACACATTCTGCACAGGATTAAATCAGCGTGATCATGCCAACAATTCTCTTCTTGTTAGGGAAGGAAACATTTTGGCAACGTCCAAACTCATATTTTGATTAGCTGATGTTTGTACAAAGTTAGTGCGATGTCTGTCTGGACTATAAATGATAGTGCCCAACATGTGGTGATGATGATGACGATGATAATGACGCTGATGATGATAATAATGACTATGTTCTGTCGCGATATTCTGACAGACAACCTGTTCTTTTCATGTTGCAGGTGCTGGTGAATCTGGGAAAAGTACGATAGTCAAGCAGATGAGGTAAAAGTTCAGCGCAAGCAATATAATATCAGTATTGAATGTTATTGAGTTCGAACAATTCTCATTAGTCAGTGACGAGGAGGTTAACTAGTTGAACATTTATTTATTATAATTTCTTGCATGATATTTCTTGTTTGCATTTTAGTGGGAAGTTTTTGCCGAGAGATGGCAATTTCATGCTTATTTATTTATTTATTTATATATTTTTTTTCATGTTTTATTATTATCATGATATTCATGTAATTGAGTTAGGCTACATTTCGGACATGAACAAACAAAGGTGAAAAGACAGAGAATAAGAGTGTGTGTGTTGTTGGTGTTTTTGTTTGGACGTTCTGACAAGACAAGGATGATTAGCGTCCATTCGACAGATATTTGACTTCGCTTCCAGTTCAATGGCTGAACGTATCCAATGTGAAGTGGTTCCAGTTCTGCAGTGGCTGAACGCATCCAATGTGAAGTGGTGCCAGTTCAGTGGCTGAACATATCCAATGTGAAGTGGTTCCAGTTCAGTAACATATCCAATGTGAAGTGGTGCCAGTTCTGTGGCTGAACGTATCCAATGTAAAGTGGTTCCCCTTTCAGTGGCTGAACGTATCCAATGTGAAGTGGTTCCAGTTCATTGGCTGAACATATCCAATGTGAAGTGGTTTCAGTTCAGTGGCTGATGTTAAGTAGTTTCAGTTCAATGACTTCAGAGAAGAAGAATGGCGAATAGTAATAGTAACAGGGAATGAGAGTGCAGCGCAATCGAGCAATAACATTGGCGTGTTATATTGTTATATACTGAAAGAAGAATGAAAAGAGAAGGCGTCTTATTTTCATTCCTATATTGAAGGAAGAGTGAAAAGGTGTCCTATTTTGAATAAATTGTTTGACATAATTGTACATTAAAAATTCAGAAATGGTGAAGTATTATTTTATAGTGTGCTCTTTCACCATCGCATTCTATGCGTTTCAGGAGTTTGGGTGAACTAAGCCCCCCCCCCCCCCAAAAAAAGGATCCATAGTTTTACTGCAGAAAATGGGAACATTTAATATTAAAGCAAATTAAAATAAGAGCCTCACTAAATACAAACATCTTCACCATGATCATTTAAATTAGACCAGTGACGTCATTAATTAAGTGCCGTCGTCTCACGTCTACAGGTCTCGGGATCGATTCACGATAAGGCTCTGCTGTCTGTAAGAAAATCAGAAAATCAAACATATTTATGTACGCCTCCTCCCCAATGATTAAGTAGTATATGTTGGTCTGTTAAAGTCAGAGGTTAAGGTAAGGGGCCCTCGGGGCCGGGCCCCCATACTTCGAGAAATTTTTGCAAAGAATTTCTTTGTTTTTGACCATCTAGGCCAATAAAAAATCGCTAAGGCCCCCACACCTCTGGTAAATAATTTTTACCACTGGTTGAAGTCTAGTTAGTAAACTGACGTGTTTACCTAGCACACTGGCTCCTGTGTTGTGTGAACCTTGCATGACGTCATGCTGAAGGCTGTGGAGAGAGATCAGTGCATGAATAGTTTCTATGCTGGTACTGTCAGATACTTTACTATTTATATTAATAGTCAATAGATCAGAGTACATCAGATTTTTAACAGATTTCCTATTATAATGAATACTGATTTGTAACGAAGAAGAGAATATTGTGTTGATGTGATAGAATCATCCACGAAGGTGGTTTCACGAGCGAAGACAACAAGCAGTTTAAACCGGTTGTTTATAGCAACACGATCCAGTCCCTCGTTGCTATCGTGCGCGCCATGGCAACGTTACGCATCAACTTCGCCGATCCATCGAGAGAGGTTCTTCTTCTACTTTCTTTCTTTCTTTTATTACTCTTTTTTTAACAGAAAAATTTGAAGTAGCTTATTGCATAGTTTGGGTGAATATATTGCTGGATTTATGTGAATAATTCTCAAAGCGTGATCATAAATCGTATTTGTTCTAATTTTATTTCAAATTATACAGAACTTTATTGCCTTTAGTTTTATTAATTTTAATCATATCATGATATCAAACATCGTAAGCATCGTCAGTCATATTATTTCTTTAGTAAACGTCGTTGCTATTTATTTCGCTATTATTCTACTGCTCTAACGTTTTTTTGTTAATAAATTTGTCAGTATTTGGTCACTTGTAAATAGTCTTGCTTATCATGCTTTCACATGTGCACAATATCATTGAGTGCTGTACAATATTTGTTTAATAGGAGTCAAGGGCGTGAAAGTTAACAAATATTGCTGTTAATCAGTTTCATAGAGAACCAGTGGAGGATTTACACAGTTTTAATGGCTTAACAACCCTAAGCATTTTTCTTGTACTACACATGGATGATGTGTTGTAAACTGCTGCCTGTTTATCGCTCTCACATTTCAGCTTAGAAGTAAGAGATAGCTGGTGGGAAGGGAGTAGAGAGGATGATAAAGAGTAAGCAAAGAGGATGTGTAGGATGTCAGACTTGCTGGCAGACACACTGACTCCTACTCGATTACCCGCCCGTGAACTGGAATTCAATCGATAGACTGCTTATCTCACCCTCTACCTAGCATACACTTGATCCTGTTCCGTTTTACCGGGATCCTAAATTCTGGACTTGATTCTTATTATGTAAACAATACCAATAACTGGAGCTAGCGTAGCGCGGCCAGTGATCCTGTGTGGTTGTACTGGATCAGGTGGAAGGTCGTTGGAAGGATGTTGTATTGCATCGTTGTTGTAATCTGAAGTTGTTTGAGTGATTTATGTGATGCTCATCTCACCTCGGGCGGCGGCATGTATTCGAGAAAGGACAGAGAGGCTTGTCTTGACTTCAAGGGGGGACTCATGAAAAAGATCAATTTTTCTTAAATAAAATTACATGGAAACCAAATATTTGAGGACTGAGCTTCCCCAGGCTCAGGCGATATGGGCCAAATACACATCTCACGACTTGCTAGAATAATGTTTAATGTAGGACACAGTATTGTCTAAAAATTAAAGATTTTTTTGTTAGCTTTAAATAGTATGGAGTGCTTAATATGGAGAAAAATAAGCACTGAACAGATTAAGAACATTATAATTTAAAAAATAAATTAAATTGAATAGATAAAGATTACATTTGCCAAGTCTGCCGCAAAGCTAGAGGTATTGAATTTGGTAAGAGTCACTTTAACTGCCTTTGTCAAAAATAATGAATTCCACAAACCGTGTTTTAAATATACTGTGGAGCGGGAAAAAAGAACAGCAGTTTCTTTCATCTGCTACTGACGTTCAGTTTTTTTGTTCCTCTAGAACATATCCACTGGTGTAATTTCAAACTGATAAAATAGCACATTTATCTAGGATTATTTTCCTTTGAAATATGTTTTTTGTCAGTTCTGACTCTGGGAACGTGGTCGATTGGTGGCTGACAGATTGAGGCTTTGAAGATTGAGTGTTAGAATATATTGTAAAGAGCTATCTGAAGCCGTCTATAGCTATATATAGCTTCCTGTGCATCTCACAATTAGATAATTTGTCGGCCATGCTATTGCTTCAATGCATAGTTATTTTTACTTCATGCCATGTTATTTGTACCTCCAGTCACTATTCTCATTTGTGGAGGGGGGGGGGGGTTGTTTATCATTTTGCCAAATCTAAAAGAAGTAGTGAAAGTTTTAGTCATTAAAGGTCGTTGGAGAATTTTGGCAGGTTAAAGAAGTGGTGAAAATAAAAGGTCGCTAGAGTTTTTTGGCAGGAAAAATATAAAAAGTTTTAATAAGAACAATGAAGACTGTCAATACAAAATATCTACTCCTGATCATTCTTTTCTAATTTTTCTTGTAAAGTCGCTAAAACGTTAGGAAAAATATTTTTAACAACTCCAACCACAGTTCTAAATCTACAACCTGAGCTTAATTCATTCAGAGAATTCATTAAAATTTTGTACAGACTCAAATTTTCCCGTGTTTCTGTGTTAATACAACAGATTGGCATCAAGTTTGTGATCGAGTAAAGCTAGGAATGATTATTTCTGTATAGATGCTAATTTGCTTGTTAGACCATTGTCAATCTGTCTTCGAAGAAGTAAAACAGAATAAACCGTTTGTATCATTTATTTATTTTCCAGCCTGATGCTTGATGTCGGATTACAGATTCCGATCACCATAATATGTGATCGCTTATGAGGCTTATTGAATCTTTTTTGTGATAAAAGGATGATCTTTCTGTCAGCGCGGTCGTAAGAAAACTTACACTAAGGCACATTTTCCGAAATTAAGCCTATTCAGTGTGATAACAAAATTACCACGCTGTACGTTCAAAGTAAAACGAGCTTAAATTAATATTGGTGTGTGGTCATTTCAAGCATATATTATTCGAATGTTGTTAGTCGGAGGCGAAGATGGTTCTGGACGTGATTGCTCGGATGGAAGACACGGAACCTTTCTCCGAGGAGCTTCTCACAGCAATGAAGCGTCTGTGGAACGACACAGGAGTGCAGGAATGCTTCCAGCGCTCCAATGAATATCAGCTGAACGATTCCGCCAAGTAGTAAGTATTCAGTAACATCATCATCATCATCATCATCATCATCATCATCATCATCATCACGTGTCATCTTAAACAAGAAGGTTGACTACCATGGATTTCCATAGTTTTCTGTCTTCAGCCGTTCTCTTTACCATCTCATATGTTGCTAGCCAACATGAGCTATCTGGATGACCAGATAGCGCATTGGTAGCGTGCTCGACTCGTAACCCAGAGGTTGCGGGTTCGATTCCGCGCCGGGAGTGTTGTCTACCAGTAACAAACTTGGGCAAGTTGTTCACGTCCCATTGCCTGTACGGGGAGGACCTTTGGCCACCCACCCGTGCTCATCTGGCCTAGACGGTCGGTGGTGAAAGTCATGCGTAGTAATACGTAAGACAAATAACTATCGCCAGGACCTGTCTTCGGACAGAGCACTATCATCACACAGAGATTATTAGCTAACCACTTATTCAATTCGAATCATTTTTCAACAAATAAATTAAGAATACAAAACTGAACCGGTCATATGGTAAACGTACCTGAGAAACGAAGCAGGTGATAGAATGGAGACAGGAAGGCAAAAAAGAGGAAGACACGGGATGGGAAAGACTGGTGATTAGAAGATCACATAGTACAAAACGATTAGAGAAGAGCAAGATTATAGATGATAGGAAAGTGAGGAGTATTTAGGCGCCATGGACCTGCCAGAAAGCAGAGAAATAAAACTGATAATGTTGATGATATCATGTTACAGAAATGTTTACCTGGACCATTGAGACAGTTCTCAGCAAGCACGACGGCCGCAAGAATGTCACAGTTCCTCTCTCTGTCTCGCTCCGTTTCTTTCTTACGCTCCGTCGCCAACTGCTTCTATTCACGACAAAGATACAACAAAATATTAAATTAATTACATCCAAAATATTTTAATTATCGCTTTGTTCCTCCTGGCGTCGGATAATTCAAAATAGATCAAAATTAAACAACTGATTAATAACTAGATTAATTACTTAAAAGTCAATCCACCACATAATTTAATATTTAGTTGTCAGCCTTAAAATATCAACTCCAATTTTAGTTTCAATTTCAGACAATGTGATCAGCAGCAGTGTACTGTTTGTCAATATGTCAACTAATTTCTTGGGGTAGCCAGGATGAGGAAGACGTACCTTGATAGCAGAGACGACATTGAGGGCCTGTAGAGACATGTACTGCATGGCATGATTGAAAGTCTCAGCAAGCAGCATGTTACGGCGATGGAAACTGTGCGCGATAGACTTGAGCAGTTCGACAAGATGACAGATAGTCAGCACAGAGGTCTTCGTCATCGGGCGTTCAAGCGAAATGTGAAGATTTAACAGCGACGTTACGAGGTTCTTAATCGAATATGCATACGTCAAACCCTGTATGAACAAAATAAACAAAACATGACATACACAACATAACACTTAAAAAATAGAATAATAATAACAATCGTACTATAACATAACCTAAGAGTTCAAAATTGTATGAGCTCAGGTTCATCAAAATTTATTTGTTTAAAATTGATTTTAAATAAGGGTACAAAAATGCTACCTAAAAGAGTACCTGTATTACAAAGCAACTATGTTTGCTTACAGAAAGTATTATCAAAAACAAATTTAACTGCCAAATAGTATTATCTGAAAATTGGATTATTATCTGTAAAATCTCACATAGCTACTACTATGTACCATTTCTATGAAATCTCTGATAAAAATCACAACATCATCATGACCTGTTACATTTATATATACCGATGATCATTTTTACCTGAATAAAGATTTGAATTCTCGAGTTAAGCTCCTGCATGAGGTTGCCTGAATATCCGCAACATGTTTCCATCTGAACCATCCAGCTGGAAACCATCGTACGCAACGCTTGCTCTCGACTACAAAATCGCATAAACTTTAAACGATGTAATTAAATATACATTCTTCACGAAATGTCATAGTAAATAAATACCAGTGTTACATCTCAGATACACCAGCATAAAACTAACATAAAGTATGTTGTTGAAATTAACAGACACTTTAAACACATAAATACTTATTACTTACTCAAAAGCACTGTGCATACTACTGCAGGGTCTTGTGCACACTGCACAGCTCCTATATCAGCCAATCAAATTACTGAGAAAACTTCACGCTTCTTTAAAGTAATGTTGTCGTAAAACCAGTCAGTAATTGATTCTATGTTAGACTCTATGATATTCAGCAAATATCAGTGTTACGTACAATCTTGCTATTATTTAATCATCAGACCAGTAGCTTTACGTTTGCAGAACTTTTATTAGAAGTTTTATTTCAAGCACATTTACTAATATCAACCAAATTACTGCTAATTATATATAAAAACGTATATAAAAATGATACATTCGGGTATCACGACTTCTACTCCCTCGACATCAGTGGGTGCTGCTAAACCGCTTTAACACAGAACAGGGAGCGAGCAAGTCCTGTGCTAGTGTGGTGAACCTCAAACCACGTCGCACATTGTGTATTCTTGCAAATTGACAAGGTTTCAGGAAGATATTACAGAACTGCATAAAGCTAACTGTGAAGCTGTTGAATAGCTGACTTCAAAAGACACTTAATTCATATGAAAACAACAAACAAGACTGAGACTCTTGCTGTACGCACCTAGGGAGAGCTTGTGTCTGCTGCTGTAACCATGCAAGCCGTCCTTGCGTAACTAACGCCAGAGCTTTCTTATCGAGCAACGACGCGACGTTCGAGAGCTTCGTGCGTAGGAAGTCCGTAGGATAGAAGACGAGCACGCCGAGCAGAATCACACAGGGCACCTACGCAACATTTCAGCACATTACAACAATAAACTTACACCAACGTTAATTTCAATGGAATTGCTTTTACAAATACACTTACACACATTAATTTCAATGGAATTGCTTTTCCAAACACATCTACACACATAGGTGCACTGGAATGATAGAATAAACTATTTCAAGAATAGATTTAGTTTAAATTTGATAGTTCTAAACTTTAGGTTCCACAATGTAAATGTAAAGCAAATAGTTCAAGCATAAAGCACACAAATACTCACCAACAATAAAAATAAATCCAATCATAATGTGAATTATAGAACTTACTGGAGCTAAATAACAACTAGAGAAACTAGCCAAATCACAAAATGGTCAAATATTTGTCAGAGAAATGGTCATATATTTTTCACACAATTTGTCTACCAATCACCTCGGTGGTCATCAGATTAATATACAATCGTGCTGTAACTCAAAATAAACAAACTGCACTTGTTTCAACAACAACAAAATGATATAAATGCTGACAAAGACCTTCTTATGTGTGTCCCACAAAAGCTTGAACATCTTTTTGTCTACAACACGGAAGACGTGGAAATGAAGGACAAACAGAGCGATGATGTCGACTAAATCCTGCCTTTCCTCCATCTCTCGAGCATCACCTGTTGGACATATATCACATGGAGTCCTCTCAATAACAATTCAAAACATTTCCTGCAAATAAAAACAAACTTCTAATTAAATACTATATTTGAAACAATATTTAGTATAATAATGAATTTTTATTTGATAATGAATGCTTCTGCATGATAAGTGTCTAGGTATGCAAGGGTTAGGAATGCAAGAGTGACCACAGTTTTGATGTGCTGAAATATGACTTGCATTGACCGGCAAATGTCTATTCAATTTAAGTTGTATTTGGTACATATGTGGTGGGGGAATTGAGAAAACTGCCACTACACAGCCCTGAAAAGTGCATGTCGTAGGAAGCGACTAAGAGGCAGTAGTCTGGTCAGAGCTGTAGTACGAATGTACGCTACTATCATCTGCTTCTAATCTAAGAGCAGAATAACTTTCACTGATGACGGGAAATCGCCTCATTCTCGCTACGGGTTAGTGCTAGCAAGGGCAAGCGGTCGCATAAAATCCAGACATAACCAGCCCTCAGAGACTTTCATTATGCCTGTTCTCAGTACAGAATCTTGCAAAAGAGAATATTAGTCTATAGAGATTGATGATCATGATGATGATGATTGGTAACAACAACAAAATACAATATATTAAAAACCATAATATACAGATTATTTTATAAAAAAATTAACTTAAGATACCTAATTTGGCATCAAGTTGTGCGAAGCATGTACGAATAACAAAGGAAAAATCCTCAGCAAAAGCGACGTTCTTTCCAACGTGTATGTTTGCCTCGACCTGGTCAAACGTCTGCTGAACACAGTTCTATAAACAGAACGGGACAAAAACAACAGAGATTAAAAAGAGGCGTACAAAAGAAACTGACCATTAAACCTGTGCTTGAAAGTGTAATATTCACAATAAATGCTGAATAAGAATCAACTGATTAAGTTTAATATGAGTCAATTACTCACAAAAATAAACCCTCCACTAGAAACGTGACACGCTAGCACAAATAACTATACTTAGCACAGGCTTAAATTAAATACAAATATGCAATTATGAATAATATGCTTGCTGTACAATTACAGCAGAAGCTGAATTAATTTATACTCTGCCATGATTAATAAATCAACTGAAGTCATTATTTCCACTAAAATTTTACCAACAATTAAATTTCTTCAGCAAATAAATAGTTTGAACGCTACAGAACACAGTTCGTAGCACCAACTGGTGCTGCGCACAAATTAGCAATTAAAAATCAACATTAAATAAGCAACGTATCCATGAATAACCTTTCCAATACTTCAAACCTCTCAATAAGCAACCCACAGTAATGATTTCAATGCGCAATTCAAGGAATGGTTTCAGGATAAAAATTAAGAATATTTTTCTCACCTGAAAGATAAAGCCATCCAACACCTGACCCTCCAGTGTCATGAGAAGCTTCTCAAATGGACGAACTTTACTTTCCGGTAATCCAAACTTCTGAGGATTGTGTCGTACACTCTTCAGCATCCTAAACAAATCAATGAAATGCATCAATTCATATTCATATAAAACATCAATTGAACAGTATACAATAACAGCAATATGAAAGAATAACAATTGCTTAGAAAAATCACTTTCCGAAGTACATAAATTAAATTTTGAGAACAAAATACTAAGTTACATAATTTCATCACAGGAATTGTGATGAAATCATACAAGTGATTCCTTCTTTGAATGTCTATCATATTTCTTCGTACTCCTCAACAAATTAGAACAAAGATAGGCATTTATTGATTCAACAAACAAAAATATACATCTTAGAACTCTTATCATAAACAATTATAAAAACGAGATGGTGAAGAGCTGTAAAGAGCAGACAAACCGTTTATAGAGCGTCCAATGTTCCTTGAGAGAAGCATGATGCTCTATGATGGAGTCAAGAGTGATGAGGACGGTCAACAACTTCCCAAGATGTTCGTACACAACCTACACAGAGCAAACAAAACAACATTCATACAACATGGACGCTCAAACCTATCTCTTCATGTACCACCAAACTTTAATTTATCACCGATCAAATAACTAAAATGGATTTCGTGTAATTGCACAGGTACATGCTCAGCATTCACTATATGAATGCATATGTCAATTATGTCATGTATATAGGAAAGCCTACAAAGGTTACAGTACTGGACAACATACACAATCAAATCTGTTCGCTTCGCACATAACATCATATTAGAGTCTAAGTCCAGAAACAAGCTTAACCTAGACAAGTCAGATTTGAGCCAGAAAAAGTCTAAAAAAAAACTTTCAGCGCTCAAAAAGTGAGACAACTTAACCGGCCTAAATACGCCCAATGAAACCAACCCAACTATCTATTTACATATTGAAAAAAAACTACCAAGAGTACCGTACTAGTAGGAAAGCAACAAACCTGAAAATGAAGGTCTGTCGTATTGATGACTTTTCTGGAACTTCTACATAAAACAATTAAACTGCCTGCTTGACATTTTATCACATTTTATACAGCTATGTAGTTATAATTTACAGCTTTGGCATATCTAAAATATTATCTTTTTAAGTTTTGGCTCTATATATATTAATATATTTCTTAGAGAGACAAGTTTTTTAATGTATTCTCAAAATCTCCACATTATATTTTAAAACCTAGAAGCTTCAGAAAAAAACTGATTTTTTTTAGATTTCGGTGGCCTTCGTTTGTTATTTGTTTACAAATGTGTACTGCTTAACTACATCACAATACTTATAACCATATAAATAATGATCAAGTGCGAGTTGATATGAGATCAATCAAATAAATAATTTCACGATAAGATTAATCTGGAAAGCAAGAGTAGACAAGACGGCTTAGTATTACATTATCTCATGCAAGATCACAATGCACATCTTCATAAAGAATAAACAAGCTAATAGAACACTTGTGCACTGGCTGTGACATATAGATTATAGACTAATGGAATCGCATTCTCAGCAGAGAAGAAGACGTACCGACTGCCAGAGTGCAAGGCCGATAGTTGATGAACCACATGTCTCACTACTTCATAGCATCGAGTCACAAAGAAACTCACATCCTGACGTAACAACAAAGAAACGATTCAAGAAACTAACATCCTGATAGAACAGCAACAAAAAACAATTCAAGTAACAACAAAGATACAATTCAAGTAGCACACATCTTAATCTAACAACAAACATACAATTCAAGTAGCACACATCCTAATCTAACAACAAAGATACAATTCAAGTAGCATACATCCTAATCAAACAACAAAGATACAATTCAAGTAGCACACATCCTACTGTAACAACACGGATACAATTCAGGTACCTTAACTCCTATGCTACTCACTAATACTGAATCGTAATACATTGCAAGGCTGTTACAACACTATTCTAGGACATTATTTCATCTGATAGCAACAAAAAATACACCTGTTATCATGGCTACAATACTGCAACAGAATGTTGACAAGACAATGAAATTATTGCACAATAAAAACAACTAACTTTTAATACTGTAATGTAAAAGAGAAATTTACATTGCTGACTGCCTATCATTACTGCTTATCATTACATTTTACATAAACAAGGCAAAGATACAGAGTTAAATCAAAGACCTGAAGTAGTGTAATGATTCGTCCCATCTGTATCTGTGCCTGACCATCCTCCACCGCCCCTTCAGCTTCTACAACAACAATAGCAAACTTTATAAAACAAACACAAACAGTTCAACAACCACTAGTCCAAGTTTAGATAGGGTCACTGCACACAATCACATAGTTTAACAATCACTAATCCCAGTTTAAACAGGGTCACTACACACAATGTGCAATTTTTTATGGTTGTTTTTCAGTTGCTGTCATGTACATCATATTTGAACGAGTAAACAAGACAAAACATCACCGGCCTAATTCCCTGTCAAGCACTTAAGTTATAATATTAACAAATCATCAAATGTAAAAATGTATATATCCGAACTACATGAATTTATATCATATTCACATATCGAAACTTACAATATGTGTTACACCAAGACATCACAAAAAATAATAATAATATCTAATTTATAATTTTTTTATCTGCATCTATAATATTTGACCTTTAGCTGAGGAAGGGAAATCACCCAATCCCGGCAAAGGGGCTGGCGTCAGCAAGGGAATGCAGTTGTAAATCCAGCTATATAATCCAAATGTAATGAGTCCTCAGAGACTGTACACCTAACTCTTCCTGACAAGGAAAATTGACATAAAATTATGATGATATTTTGCTGATAATACCTACCTCCTTCTCCGTAGTATATGAGAGCGCTGTAGAGTTTGGATTCAGCTTCGTGTACAAGTAGATCCATCTCGCAGCACAGCGCTGCAAGGACAGTGACGACCTTATTAAAGACCTTGTTGTCCGTGTTGATGAGCTCAAACAACGCTGCATTCTCATACGGCAGGAACTACAATGATCACAATCCCATCCCGATCACAAGCTATACAAACATCAAGTACAACATGGATTTACAATCTATACAAACATCAAGTTCAACATGCATTTACAATCTATACAAACATCAAGTTCAACATGCATTTACAAGCTATACAAACATCAAGCACAACATGCATTTACAAGCTATACAAACATAAAGTTCAACATGCATTTACAAGCTATACAAACATCAAGTACAACATGCATTTACATGCTATGCAAACATCAAGTTCAACATGCATTTACAAGCTATACAAACATCAAGTACAACATGCATTTACAAGCTATACAAACATCAAGTACAACATGCATTTACAAGCTATACAAACAGGCAATCACAAGATCAACACACATTTAGTGCAGCATCGCATGAATCAAATTTTTCTATGCTCATTTAATTCGAACTTAGCACACCCGTTCGTTTAAGCCTGTACTTAAAAGAAACTCAATTGGTTTGGTTTCAGTCTAAAACTGATCAAATGTACAAATTTATATTAAGAACTAAACTAAATCGATCAGCAGTCACTCTCTGCCTATAGCAAAACAACAATGTTCAAAATTTCTTCAATCCTTCAATGTTTATTCTTTCAATCGATTCAATTGATCCCTTTAATCAATCATCTAAATATCTCCTGCATATAAGAGGCCAACGATCATTGACAATCAGATATGAAGAAATTCTGCCTCGACATTTCTTCCAAATACTGATAACACAGTTTGCACCGCAGCATGGCGACACTGAAAACTTATCTCATTCACAAACTAATACCATGAAAACCCTCAATATCAGCATACTGATGAAATGAGATATACATGTAATAACACTAGTAAACAAAATTTGAAGCAAAGAAGATGAATTAAAATACAGCAATGTATGTAATTATACATACATACACACTTTACATGATTGATGATCAACCTATCAAATCGCGTGTAATTACTCACGAATCAACCAATCAACTCATATGCAATTAATCGTGAATTAACCCTTCAACACAGACACGTGCCAGCCACTCAATATTAGATATTCATGTAAATCGCATGATTAACTACTAAATGAACACTGACCTGAAGTTCAATAGGGTCAAGGGTCACGTCCCACGAGTCACCCGTAGAGTCATCGAGTGCATCTTCTATGTCGACCAGCTGCTTCGTATGCTCATCCAGAAACTTCCCAAACTTTCTCAGCTGAACCTCACGAACAAGCTCTGCAATATCAAGCACAATCAAACATGAACGGAACATGGTTAACAACAGAGTCATAATTTTTAATCTCTGTATATATTTCTGTTTCCATCTCTGACTCTGTGTTTCCCCCCCCCC
>JAQFYQ010000797.1:0-15262 GCA_034694885.1 Buchholzia appendiculata | reverse complement strand
AGGTAACTAATGCAAGCCTCAAAGAACCCCAACTAATGCACAAAGCGAGTCAATGCACAATGCGAGTCATTGATAAGCAACACACCAGGATAAAAGTGAACCGGATCTGTGGGTCATGGAACCAGGGTGCTCACATTTTCAACATTACCATTCTCTAAAGGAAAACACCAAGTAACCCGACTGACTGACCGATCTCATTAGAAATATGATCTACGTTCCAACAGTTGAGAGCATTTCAAACCAGTTCAAGTTCTGAAATCCAGCAATAAATTTAGAGAAGGCTAGCCCAAAGGGATGATGAAGCATGAATCATTATGCTCACAATCAAACAACATATTCATTCCTTAACAATGCACTAAGCAATTAAACATAATACTTCAGTCATGTAAGAACGCACTGCGCGTTACTAAGGTAAAAAAACACAAAATTGTAGGTGGGTACAAAAACACAAAAAAACGTAGGTGAATAGTTGTGTCATGCTCCATACTGAGAGTAAATAAATCTAGCGGAGAAAGTAAATAGCACCAACATATGCAGACGTCTGAGAAAGAGATATGTAAGCGTAAACACTAGCGAAGGGTACAAAGGATTGTTGTCATTCTGGCAGATCCATAGTAAATCACACGTTCACCGGACCGAGAGAACACAAAATGTCAACACTCAATTCCACTCACAGTACATCCACAATGCATATCTGTTGAACGGTAATGACATAAAACAAAGCTCAACGAAAGCTGTAATGCCTGATCAGGACATCGACTAGTATTTTACAGAGGATCATAAACAACTCGCGGTCAACGTAATAAACGTAATCACAATTACAAAACGCATTAAACCTAATCACAATGCAAAGAGATAACACAATAATGTTTTACGATGGCAACAACAAATAATACTTCGCACAAATTACAACTGATCAACAGACCGACTACATATGAACACTATTCAAAGACTAAACAAAGAAGTACACACGAGTTCAATTAGCTGCCAGTCAAGCCAACATGAACTTGCACTAAGAAGTCAAATCCTGCACAATGATGCACTTAAATCAAACAAAAGCCAAACAAGAAAAATCCATCACAAAAGAACATACATTCTTTTATTACTTTATTCCATCAAGCCGTCTTAGTTTCTCACACACCCTCGTACCATCACTGCAATGCGGAAGAACTAGAGAGGATGTGTCATATTTATCGCATGTCTCAGTGCTGCTTTTACAGACAAACAGTAGCCAATGAGACCCTGTTCACTGAGCTTATCTTCTGCTAACGCAGTCTTCAACCAGCCGACTGACACTTTGCTACATTTCGGCCACAGCGTCACGTACTTCGGCCTCAACTCTGCAGCCTTCACCGACAGAACATGATTAGCCAGAGACACTTTCAAGTAATAATTCGCAAGTGAGGAGTGATAATTAGGCAGCGGTAGAATTCGCTGAATCACAACGTGCCCACACTTGCAATCATTGCGCAGAACGCCTGCAAGATCCAACAGTTCATCTACGAAAGCCGTTGGGGTCCAGGCATCAGTCATGAAATCAAACGATCCAATGTTAATGTACGCAACATCAAACGTCGTGTTGCCCTTCATGCACCAGACCTGTCTGGCAATGTCCAGTAAACTGCCTCTGTGTACGCTCATGATACGAACGTTTACGTTGAGATCAGAAGAATCAAAGCTCGACTTCAACTGTCCAAGTTGTCCCACATATGAATGACCAATGATGAGAGCTCTCCGTTTCGAAGGCATAGCATCTTTGTTGATGCAAGTGCTGTTGACATTGCTTAGTGATAACCTGGCTATATCTCCTGAACCACTTGGCACTGAAGGAAGACCAGTATGACGATTAGTAACAGCTGTAGCAGAACTCGACTGACACTTTGGCCTATTCATTTCCATACTTGGCGCACGAGATGATGATGCAGTATAAGGTCCACATCTACCTATAGCTGGGCAGGGCCCTGCTCTAGGCATACTAGGGCAGGGCCCTAGTATGCCTCTAGGCATACTAGGGCAGGGCCCTGCTATAGGCATACTAGCTCTAGTTGTAACATTAATTGAACTTCTAAAGCACTGAGAGGAGATAGACGCTGAAGAGTTCGCTGATCTACCACTTGCTGCAGCCGTATTAGAAGTAATAGTACCAGCACGAGTCGTCACACCAGCAGAACGTTTAGTAGATGCAGACGTAGTAGAAGTGGAGGTGTTTGATAATTTACTACTCACTGCAGCAGTGCTGGAAGTTATCGTACCAGCCTTCGTTGTAAAGACACCTGAACTTCTCGATTCTACCACAGCTGCAGTAGTCGAATTGTCTGGTAACACCGGCCTATCCCTTTCCGCAAGTGCAGTGGTTCCTACCACGGTGGCAGTAGTCGGATTGCTTGCCGGTCTACCACTTAGCACAGGTGTAGTGGTTCCTACCACGGTGGCAGTAGTCGTATTGCTTGCTGGTCTACCACTTACGACAGGTGTAGTGGTTCCTACCACGGTGGCAAAAGTCGGATTGCTTGCCGGTCTACCACTTAGCACAGGTGTAGTGGTTCCTACCACGGTGGCAGTAGTCGGATTGCTTGCCGGTCTACCACTTACTACAGGTGTAGTGGTTCCTACCACGGTGGCAGAAGTCGGATTGCTTGCCGGTCTACCACTTAGCGCAGGTGTAGTGGTTCCTACCTCGGTGGCAGAACTCGTATTGCTTGCCGACCCAAGACTTACCACAGGTGTAGTGCTTCCTATAGCGGGTGCAGAAGTGGGATTACTTGGCGGCCTACCACTCATCGCAGGAGTAGTGCTTCTTACCATAGTGGTAGTAGTCGGATTGTTTGCCGGTCTGCCACTTACTGTAGGTGTAGTGGTTCTTACCAAGGTGGTAGAAGTGGGATTGGTTGCCGGCCTACCACTTATAGCAAGAGTAGTGGTTTTTACCAAGGTGGTAGAAGTGGGATTACTTGCCGACCTTATTGCAGGATTAGTGGTTCTTATCGTGGTGATAGAAGTGGGATTGCTTGCCGGTCTACCACTTACGACAGGTGTAGTGGTTCTTACCACGGTGGTAGAAGTCGTATTGCTTGCCGGCCTAAGACTCACCGCAGGTGTAGTGGTTCTTACCACGGTGGCAGAACTCGTATTGCTTGCCGGTCTACCATTCACCGCAGGTGAAGCGGTTCTTACCAAGGTGGTAGAAGTGGCATTGATTGCCGGCCTTACTCTAGGTGTAGTGGTTCTTACCACGGTGGCAGAAGTCGTATTGATTGCCGGTCTACCACTTACTACAGGTGTAGTACTTCTTATGGCAGTTGCAGAAGTCAGATTACTTGTCATCCTGTCACTTACCGCAGGCACAGCGTTAGAAACCACACTAGCCAGAGTTACAACGACCCCAGAACTTCTGGACCCTGACGAGGTCATAGAAGTCGAAGTGCGAACCAGCCGACTGCCTCCAGCCAGTACAGATGTACTTCCGGTTATTACCGTTGCAGCAGACAACACGCAGTTCGCGACAGTAGATTTAGAACAACTACTAGCAACAACAGATCCACTCGTCAACACGTGCGTCGTAGTCACTTTCTGACCTACAGGGCAATCTACGTTATCAACAGAGCTAGTATGAACTCTTTCTGTAGTGGCGACTGAAACTGAATTACTTGAGCCTGTGGTAGAATGAGCAGTGTGAGTTACAGGCACAGAGGCAAGTTTTGCATCTTGTACAGTAAGAGGCTTAGACGCTTGTGAGGTGGCAGGAACTTGATTGGACTTCGGAGCAGAAGTTGCGGTTGCCACTATTCCAGGCTTGGGAAACGTAGCAACGGAATTTCTACTAGAATCAGATGTAGACAGAGAAGCTGGTCTAGAGGTAGTCACAGTACCAAACTTAGGAACAGCAGTGACGACACTCCTAGGATCAGCTTTAGATACAAGAATTGCTTCTGGAGTAATCACAGTAAATGATTTAGAGCCTGAAGGAGTGGTAACAGCACTAATATTTGACTTAGAAACAGAAGCGGCTTTGGTTTTTGGAGTACTAGCTGCAGAAACAAACTTGGAAGCACTCTCAGGATTACCTTTAGACACGGAAGTGGCATCAGAGAGAGCAGCTTTTAGCACCGATGCAGAGACTGGCTTCGCCATCAGAAGATTAGAAACAGACTTAGATGTAAAAGCAGCTGCTGGAGTGCCCATGGTACCAAGTCCAGACACCTGAATGGAGACAGCGCCAGGATCAGATTGAGAATCAAAAGCTGATGAAACTTTTGGTGCACTTACAGCAGCAGGCTTACATACAGCAGGAATGGACACAGCGCCAAGCTCAGTTTTAGTCACAGAAGCAGCTTTTGGAGCACTCACAGCAGCAGGCCTAGACACTACAGGAGTTGACACAGTATCAGGCATAGCTTGAGATACAGAAGCGGCTTGTGGAGTAACTGCAACAGAAGACTCACACACA
The DNA here is from genome assembly GCA_034694885.1 of Buchholzia appendiculata. Classification (NCBI taxonomy): domain Eukaryota; kingdom Metazoa; phylum Annelida; class Clitellata; order Enchytraeida; family Enchytraeidae; genus Buchholzia; species Buchholzia appendiculata. The sequence goes on along the minus strand of JAQFYQ010000797.1, from coordinate 10,815 downwards.
GACACGCTAGTATCAACGTTAGATGCAGCAGTTGCAGCAGCTTTTGAAGTAAAGAGATTAACAGGTTTTGATCCTGACGACGTGGTATCGGAACCAGGATTGGCATTAGATGTAGAAACCGCATTTGTAGCATTCCTAACAGCAGGATCAGCTACTGCAGGAATTGAACCAGCTGCTTGATTGTCCTGAGAAGTAGAAGCAGTCTTTAGAGTACTTACAGTGGCAGGCTCAGGCAGTGACTTACTACAAGAAGCAGTCTTTAGAGTACTTACAGTGGCAGGCTCAGGCCTTGACTTGCTACAAGAAGCAGTCTTTAGAGAACTTACAGCAGCAGGCTCAGGCAGTGACTTGCTACAATCAACCTTGATTAAACTAGCAGCTTTCACAGCATTTGTAGCAGCTGGTTTAGATACGACAAGAGACGGAACAACATTACGTACCGAGGCTTTAGATATACACACAGCTCCAGAAGTACTCATACTACTACGCCTAGATAGTGAAAGAGTAGAAACAGTACAAGGTACTGAGGCATTAGATAAAGAGACAACTTTGTAAGTACTCACACTACTAGGCCTAGATAGTGAAAGAGTGGCAACAGTACAAGGTACTGAGGCATTAGATACACAGACAGCTTCAGAAGTACTCACACTACTAGGCCTAGACAGTGAAAGAGTAGAAATAGCATTAGGTACCAAGGCTTTAGATACAGAGACAGCTCCAGAAGTACTCACACTAATAGGCCTAGACAGTGATGCAATGGAAACAGCAGTGAACACTGATCTATCGGCTGCGCTCAGCCTAGAATGAGACGCAACGCTAGATGTCGAGGAAGATGACGCAGCAGCCGATTTCGACCGTGAACAATTTGACACGACCGAGGCAGCAGTAGAATTTGTTTCAGACGCACCGACAGACTGAGCTGCAGACACAGAACCAGATACAGCCACTGAAGGACCTGGCGTATCAAGAGTACTACTACACACGTCAGTAATACCAGCTGTAGACATGGTGAAGGTAGATCCTGCATGAGAACTCGCACCACTGCTGCATTCAGTTCCAATGGAAACGATACACGGCGCGACGCTACGAGCTTCCATGCAAGAAACTTTTGGACCAACACCGCTGAACGCAAGACTCGTCTCTGTAGAAGCGCTGAATAATGAAGATTTGGAAGCCAAGGACGTGCTACCAGCTTTGGAAGCCAAGGACGTGCTAACAGCTCTGCAAAGCGTGGCTTCCGCTCGAACAGAAGGTAAAAAACTTTCAGATGACTTGCAGCTAACAGCGGATTTGTTTAAATTATCTACGCTTTCTCCGCAAGTAGCCGGGCCTGCAACTACTACACGGGCTGAACTGGATCTCGAAGCTTTAGACATGAGAACATCAGGAAGCGGTCTAGAGAGATTGTTGCTACATGCTGGTTTCACCACGCCGACTTTATGCGATTTATTTATAGTGCCACATTTTGCCACACCAAATACGTGTAAAATGTCCACACTGACTGGTTTTACCACACCACCTGCATGCGGTATGTCTTGAGTGGCACTGCCCGGTTTCGCCACGCCACCCGTACTTAATTTGCCAACAACGCCAGTGACGTGTTTCACTATGACACCTACATGCGACTTGTCTCTAGTGCCGAGTTTCACGATGCCGCCTTTTGCATATGACAACTTTTCCACAGCGGCATCGATTGGTTTCACCTTGTCGCAATCCGATGAAATAAGTTTCATATCCGCACCAGTAACAGTCTTTGTCACGTCGTCCGCAGAATTAGATCGCGACCTGGATTTAACAGATGGCCCGGCAGTCACGGATGGACTGCAAGGGGTTCTGGATGCCGTAGAGATCACACATGTTCCTGAACGACTAGTCATGAGTTTAGTACTTGAACTCGATGTAGCCGAGGACACTGAAGAACTGCCACCTGACGAAGATTGCTTCATACTTGCCCTGGTACTGGGTACGACATCTACAGAAAAAATCCGAACCACTTCACCAGATGAAGATATTGGACGAATACCGGTGCCGGTTGTGCAAGCAGTAACAGAAGACGATGCACCGATCACTGGGACAGAGCGAGAGTGTGTCTTCTGGTTCGATGCATCACTATTGCACGGCTTATTGTTTGCAGCGTCGAAATGATAATCCTCCAGTGAACTAACAGTCATCTCTGGGCGACTAGCAATGGTTGGATTTAAGGCTGATGACTCACAGACAATCTGTCTGGACTGTAAGCTAGTAAACAGCTTTGATTTCACTACAGTAGCACTCATAGTTGTAGAGCTAATCACTCCCACAACACTCATAGTAGAAGTGGTACTCACTCTTATAGAACTCATAGTAGAATTGATATTAGTACTTGTAGCACTCAAAGCAGCAGTGCTATTAAAACTTGCAGCACTAATATTAGCAGTGCTATTTACACTTGTAGCATTGCTTGTTGTAGTGCTGTTCATACTTGAAGCATTGTTAGCTGAAGTGCTATTTACATTTGCAGCATTCTTAGCAACAGTGCTATTTGTACTGGTAGCGCTCATTGTAGCAGCGGTTGACATATTTGTAGCATTCCTTGTCTCAGTGCTATTCACACTTGGACCAATCATTATAATAGCACTATTCACACTTGCAGAATTTCTCATAGTAATGCTATTCACACTAGTAGCATTCCTAGCAGAAGTGATACTCACATTCGTAGCATTCTTAGTAGCAATGCTACCTGTACTTGTAGCACTCACCGGAGCAGCAGATGTTACATTTGTAGATGTAGTATTTGTAGCTTTCCCAGTAGCAGTGCCATTCACAGTTGTAGTCACCACAGTTGCACTATTTGTAGTATTACTAGCAGGAGTGCTATTCACATTTGCAACTGTACTCAATCTAGTACAACTAACCGTAGTAACAGCAGCATTCTTCATAACAGAGCTACATACACTTCTACTATTTGTAGCATTTCTTACATTATTCACCTGTGCAATTGTACTCAATGATGTAGAATTGACTGTAGTAGCAATAACTACAGCAACATTCCTTAGAGCAGAGCTATTTGCACTTGCACTATTTGTAGCATTCATAACATTGGAGCTACTTGCACATTCACCATTTCTAGCACTTCTCATAGCAGCACTGTTGGCACTTGCAGTCGTAGAGCTGATAGCTGCAATAGTAGCACAAGGTGTGTAAATCTGAGAGAGAGTTGCAGCAGGGACTGATGACTGAGTACAATCATTGTCTCTACTTGATCCCTGTCCAACAGCAGCAGAACCAGCACCTTCGACAGCTATACCACATCGAGGTACAGCTGATGAATACAGAGACACACTAGCGCAAGTCTGAGCCATAGCATTTCCCTCCGAGCGATGACTAAATCTTCCTGATATAACACTACTAGACAGTACGTTAGACAGTGAAATATCATGTTCAGAAGTACTACAAACAATAGTACAAGCAGTACCACAGGCAGTACTACAAGCAGTACCACAGGCAGTACTATAAGCAGTCACACCACCAATAGGTTTGACAGCAGCTGCCACCAAACCGTTTAGTGATGACGGAGAAACATCCTCGGTGCTCTGCTCGCTAGAATCAAACTGTAAACAAACCGGTACAGAACTAAGACTAGAGTCAGCACAAGAAGTCGGAACTGGACGTGTGAAAACCAAACTCATCAACGGTTTAACCGGAGAAGGTTTACTAACGGCTAGTATCTTGATCACGACTCCAGCAGAGGGAGTGTTGAGAGTTGAATGATATGTAGGTTTTAATTCATCAGCACTATGTGACTGATTCGTCTCACAGTTTGATGACGATGACGAACTCAATTGTGTAGAAACAGCTGGATTAGTTGTATTTCTGCCTGACGTCCCGTCGGGTTTCTTACACGTCGAAGGTGCTGCATTTCCCAGCAGTCCAGCTCTGCTGGTCGAAGCCATATCTGAAGAACAGGACATGTTCACTTCAGCTTCGGACTCGAAGAGATTGACAGTTTCTTCGCGTGGATAGTGTTCGTCGAAGCGAGCTCGCTTGGCATCCCACAACGATCTCATTTTCTCCGACAGCAAGCCGATTCTCTTCAGTCTTGCGGCGACGCCATGAGTCGAGCGTCGCATTAATTGCTGCTCTGCAATCTCAGAGCAGCCATGGCTCTGAACACCAACTTTACTGGCCACCTCAAAACCCAGTTCAGTATTACTGGCTGTGGACATACTCAGTGCAGTAGCACTCAATGTAGTAGTATTAATTGTAGTAGCATTCACAAAACTAACGCTCACTGCATTAACTGCACTAGCATTCACTGCAGTAGCATTTACTGCAGCAGAACTTGTTGTAGTAGCATTCCCTGAAGCCGACAGAGTAGCATTGACCATAATAGTATTCACTGAAGTAGCATTCACTGAAGTAGCATTCACTGTAGTAGCATTCACTGTAGTAGCATTCACTGTAGTAGCATTCACTGAAGTAGCATTCACTGAAGTAGCATTCACTAAAATAGCATTCACTGAAGTAGCATTCACTGAAGTAGCATTCACTGAAATAGCATTCACTGAAGTAGCATTTACTTCAACAGAATTCCTTGTAGTAGCATAATTATTGTGAGAACCTGCAGCACTACCCTGCCCATAGACTGGCAGACTGACATCATTCACACAAGGCTCAACAGAACTCACAGTGGTCACAACTTGAGCCGTGTCCAAGTCAGCTGTGTACAATCTCCTAGCCTGCATTGGTGCAATAACACGGTCACCGCTTGGCTTACTCAATACTTGTATCTTCTGCGGAGAAACGTGCGGCACAAATGATGCCGCTGCAGTGCGACTGCGGCAGTGTAAGCCACAGGTGAATGCACTGTTTGCCAAATATCTACCAGCAACGTGCGGCTTACGATTCCTTGGACTGGTGTCCGAATCATCGGAGCCATGTTCGAGATGTTGACAAGGCTGCTCTTTGTTCAAGCACAGTCCTTTCTTCAATGCACTAGATTCCAACAAAGCGGCAGATGATTCATATTCGTTGCTATAACTCTGCCCGGAAGACAACGCTGGCAATTCAATCAAATTGTTGTTGTTCAAATTCAAATCTGATTTGGAAATAGGACGAGTTTCAGCGAGGGACACAGCTGCTTTGACATTCGTATCCTCATCGCTAGTGCGCGTTAGAATCTTGTTATTTGCGGAGTAAATAGGATTCCTGTCCAATCGCAAAGAGTCATTCTTCGAAGGGCTTCGAATCAAAACGGTTATAGCATTCTGACAACCATCAGCCGTGCAACTCGCAACACTCCAGGCAGAGCGTTCAGTGTTTTCCTGCGCCGACCCGACACGCTTATCTACGACATCTGGAGTATCTATGTCAACACGATTGCTGACACTAATGACATTCGCTTTCATCACAGTGCTGCTATCACTCACAACGTCAGCAACCTGACTTCCATCAACTACATTCATGTCCAAGCCGACTACATCCCTACAAATATCCGATATTCTGTTCCCCTCTACGCGGCCGATACTGCTTTGACGCACCATCACAGAATCCTTATTAATCATCCCCCGATCGCTACAACTTGTGACCACATGAAGAGTTATAGCCCCAGCATTCCTTGCACTAAGATCACTGATCGTTCTAGGGTCACCGACATTCTCCTTGCAAGCACTCACCTCAAAAATGTCACAATCCGTTCCTTCAGAAGTCTGCGATTTATTGTCCTTAGCATCGAAGACTGCTTCTGCCTGGAGAATAAAATCCGTATTTCCGCGACCTGTTTCAGTTTCACCTGCCGCTGCCATCTGTACACTCTCTGAGCTCAAGTTCTTGTGTGAATGTAGCGTGATCAGATTTCCTCCATCATTTACAGTCACAGTGCTTCCACACACATCCGATCTTCCATCATTCACAGGCACAGTGCTACCACACACATCCGATCTTCCAACAGATCTCACGCCGACTGGGAAACTCCGTGCGTGTTCAGGAGAAGAATCAGAGGAAATTTCAGAACTTGTTTCTCCTGAACTCTGTCCAAGTTCATGAGAAGATTCAGAGGAAATTTCAAAACTTGTTTCTCCCGATGGTTTGGATGGTGGTATGCACGTGTTCTCCGGGCAAACTTCACGTGTGATATCATTCACGAATCTGTTCGGTAATCCTAAGGGTTGATCCTCATCTATTCTACGATCACTGACTATGGGAACTTCATGAACAGAATTCCCTGATGGAACACGACTAGATTCTTGAGTTGTTGGATACGGCAAACGAGCTGCAAAACTGTCTCGTTGAAACCCAGGAATCGTTCCTTGAAACCCAGGAATCGTTCCTTGAAACCCGGGAATCGTTCCTTGAAACCCGGGAATCGTTCCTTGAAACTGTGGAATCGTTCCTTGAAACTGTGGAATCGTTCCTTGAAACTGTGGAATCGTTCCTTGAAACTGTGAAATCGTTCCAGGACGAGTATTCGATGACAATCCTCGACAAGTCTCCACTGCTCGAGTATTCCCACGGTAGAATTCACCTTGCCCAGCTGAAGGTTTTAATTCAGAAACAGGACAGCAAGAAACAGGCACTGCAACAGGGTTCAGTACAGTTGAAATGTTACTTCGATAACGAGGAAACGCAATCATCCCCGCCAACGGACCTTGAACGCCAATTGGTACCGAAGTTCTGGGACCAAAATTCTGAGACGGAACTGGAAATCTGTATGAAACGGTTTCTAGAAAGGTTTCCTGAACATTTCTTTGCACGAGAACCTGGCGCGTAATCTGAGAATTTATCTGACCCGTTTGAAACTGATGATGATGTCCTTCGGCAAAACCAGACATAGCAGAAGCTGAAAATGCAGCCGAAGTAGCAACGAAGGCACTAGCTTGCGGACATGAAGGTGCAGCAACGCGATTCAAACAGGAGCTGGGTGGAAGAAGAGCTGACACAGGGCAACTAAAACCTCCTCCAACAGACACGTGAGGCAAGAATCCAGAAGGCACATTACACGGGAAAGATCTGAAAGGCAACCGCACAAGAGCCCCGGGTGGAGGCACTTGAGCTGGGACATAAAATCTTTGCAATGGAGGAGCCGATTGATTGCTCCAATGGAAGAACCGGGATGGTTCACGAACATTACAAAAAACAGGCCTTCGTGATAATTCGAGAACACTTGGAGGTGGCACATTAAACAAAGGCACCGGCACAAATGGCAGGTCACGAGGTTCAATAAACGGTAATCGATCAAGATTCGCTGGAGGATTAGGATTCACGTTGTAGGCAACAGAAACGACTGACGCTACAGATAATGTATCCAACTGCGGTTCACGTAATTTAGGGCTTGAAGAGCGCAACCGTAGATTCGCGGACCATTTAGGTGGAAACTGTGATGAAGGTCCGCATTCGTCAAAACGTACGGATGGTGATCTCGACTTGTAACTGTGACTTCGAACTGGAGTTGGAGTTCGCGTTGGAGATCGTGAGCGACCACAGCTGGAGATCACTGGTGACCTCGACCTTGATGGCCTAGACCCTCGTGAAGACCTGCGGCCTGAGGATGATCGTCTCGATACCTGCCGTCGTCCGGGGCTAGAACCATCAGAATCACTGGACGTTCGATGACGAGCAGAAGAGCGACGCCTTCTGTGACAACGGGTTGGTGAAATCGATGGAGAAATAAGGCGTTTCTTAGAAACCAACCGTCCACGCGGTGACTCAGCTGGTGATCTTCTACAAGATGAACCTGATCGAGAGGACCTTGTAAAAGACCTTCTTCTTCTGCATGGTGACACTACCGGTGACGACCTTCTCCGAGATGAACATGCAAGTGCAGATCGTCTTTGTGGTGAAGCGAGCGGCGAGAATTTTCTCTTTGATAAAACCGGTGATAAAGATCTCTTCCTCATAGGTGAAACAGGTCGTTTGGACTTCTTCCCCGATGAAACGCGTGGGGAGGATCTCTTACCCGGTGAAACACATGGGGAGGACCTCTTCCCCGGTGAAACACATGGGGAGGACCTCTTCCCCGATGAAACGCGTGGGGAGGACCTCTTCCCCTGTGAAACGCGTGGCGATGACCTCTTCCCCGGCGACACAGGTGGCGATGACCTCTTCCCCGGCGACACAGGTCGCTTGGACTTCTTCCCCGGTGAAACGCGTGGGGATGGCCTCTTCCCCGGTGAAACAGGCCGCATGGACTTCTTCCCCGGTGAAATAGGTCGTGTGGCCCTCGTCCCCAGTAAAACAGGTCGCGAGTTCCCTGATGAAAGATGCGGGGAAGATCTCTTCACAGGTGAAACAGGTCGCGTGGACCTCTTTTCTGATGAAACATTTGTGTAGGTTCTTCTTTCTGGTGAAGCAGGTGATGAGGGACCTTTCCCCAATGAAACAAGTAGTGAGGATCTTCTCTTCGGTACAACCGGTGATAAGGTTCTCTTCCTCCCCGGAGAAACAGGTGGTGAGGAGTTCTTCCCCGGTGACACATGTCGTGATGATCTCTTCCCCGGTGAAACACGTGAGGAGGACTTCTTCTCCGGTGAAAGATGTGGGGAGGATCTCCTTCCTGGTGAAACAGGTGACAAGGGACTTCTCCCCCTCGATGAAACAGGTGGTGAAGACTTTTTCGCCGGTGAACAACGTGGTGACGACCTCTTCGCCGGTGAAACATGTGATGAGAATCTTCTTCCCGATGAAACAGGTGGTGGGGACTTATCCCATGGTAAAACTGATGGTAAGGTCGCTTTTTCTGGTGAAACTAATGGTAAGGTTCTCTTCACTAAAGAAACTCCTGGTGATGATGCTCTTCTGTGTGATGAAGCCAGTGGCAAGGGTCTCTCCTCTGAATTAACTTCTCCAGATCTCTTTCCTGGTGAAACTCCTGATGATGACGTTCGTCTTTTTGATGAAACCAGTGGCAAGGGTCTTCGCTCTGGTGAATGCACCAATGAGGATCTCTCTGCCGGTGAATGTGCAGGTTTCATCTTCCCCGATGAAACTCTTGGTGACACTCTAACTCCTGAAGAATCTGCGGGAGATTTTCCATCTGCTGCCACGACTGGTGAAATTCTCGGCCTTCTACGCGAGGAACTGGAAGACTGAGAGACAGCTGGCGGTGACACAAGCGGACGTTCGTGTGATGGAATTTCTACCGGTAAAACAACTGGTACTACAACCGGTTGAACCTCGGCACCAAGTGTCGATTCATGCTCCTCAGTTGGAGAGACATCATACGAGTTCCTACGGCAAGACACCTTGTCTGCCTTGACTTCATCATCTAGTATACTTTCAATCCTGCTGTCAACACTCGATCTAAACAGTTTCCGTTTTGTCGAATGCTCATCCGATACGTGACACTGCTCCGCCAAGTGAGTTCGCTTCCTACTTCTTGTCTTCTGCCCAGACAACTGCTCCGTTTCGTGCAGCTGCTCCGTAGATTTCTCTCTACTTGAGACCAAGGCGCTGGACAACTGCTCCGCTTCATGCAGCTGCTCTGCAGAAATCTCCTCGACATAGACGAAGGCGCCGGACAACCTCCTGTCATCACTGGAACGGCGACTGTTTGACCCCGAAGCACTCAGCCTCCTACTCAACTCGATTGACAAGCCACTACAAGACTCCGCTACATTGGACTCTCTCTGTTGCTTCGACACTGAACGAGAACTTTTCCCAGCAACTTTCGCGAAGACTTTCGGCGCATCGCTCAGAGCATTCGGAGACTCGCTCGCGACCTGCGCACATGTAGAGTTACGACTTGACTCAGCCGCACGAGCTGCACCTCTGTTGCATAACGAGACGTCTTGACATTGCCCTGATGATGGTGTTGTTTCTGGCAGACGGTCACTCCTGGAAGAACCACGTGAGCAAGACTCAGAGATCAGGTCATCTTTGTACGCTCCAGGAACGTACAGGGCGATAAGCTGCATGCACACATCTACAAGTCAAAGCACACATACATGCACACATCTACAAATCAAAGCACACATACATCTACAAGTCAAAGCACACATACATCTACAAGTCAAAGCACACATACATCCACACATCTACAAATCAAAGCACACATATATCTACAAGTCAAAGCACACATACATCTACAAGTCAAAGCACACATACAATTCAGGCTTGCTTAGTGAAAGGAACCAAACTAGACAATAGCATAATGACAATTGCCCCTGTGGTAGTTGGAGAATAAAGAATGCTGCCACTGCACAGCCCGGTAAAATACATGTCATAAGAGGTGACAAACGGATAGTAGTACTGCCATCTACTAGTTGGTTCTTTCCTAGTGGCGGGGTTAGCTTGTGCGTGCTGTCGCTAAAAAACTAAAAGTAGAATAATTTTCTCTGAGAAAGCGATATCACTCCATTCCCAATACCGCGTCAGCAAGTGTATGCTGCCGTAAAAGATTCAGATCATATAATGCGCCCTCAGGGACATTATTTAAGTCAAGACCTGTGCTCCACACAGACAACTTGTGAAAGGGAATAGTAGACTATAAACAAGTGATGACTATTATTGTTGGCCAAACAGCTGTAGCTCTTATATCACAATATTCATGTAGAGATAGGTGTGGGAAAAATTTGTCACAGGGTGTTACAGCAGATTTGAGTTAAAACCAAACAGTTGTTGACAAATGTTGAAGCGTATCACATCATGTTGTTTATGCCAACTCTGTGCCCAATAGTTCAACTTCAGTACTTAAACTGTAAAATTATTATAATTATTATTCACTGCATAATTATTATATCGTATCATCATCATCATCATCATCAGTGTTCTGCCGGAAGGCAGGTCCCTGGTATCCATCTTCTCCACAACTCACGGTCCTCCGTTTTCCTTTTCATTTGC
>JAQFYQ010000796.1:0-15269 GCA_034694885.1 Buchholzia appendiculata | reverse complement strand
CTCTCTCTCTCTCTCTCTCTTATTGAGTTATTTATGTTACCTTGTTTATTGTATTTTTTGCTAATCATAAAAATAATATATAGAATTTCTATCATTGAATAGGGTAATTGTTAATTTCTTAATTATTCTCTCGGCTTTCAACAATAATGTTATATAATCATAAAAGTAGGTTCTAGATATATGACTATATTTACACTCACACTGTTCTATATCCTATAGTTGTGTTATTTATACCTGACTATATCTTACTATATTTACAATACTGGAGATCCTACTAGATCTTACTGGTTTTATGAATGGGATGCACTGAAGTGGTTTTTAACATCTTCCGCTTTGCCCTGGTAGGACAATGCCGCGCTGTGCCCCCCCCCCCGCCTCCTGTTCGGTACAATATGACCGACGCATCTTTCTTCAAGCACTGAATTTATTACTGACTTTATTCCTATCCTAAGTGCACTCCACTCATGCTCAGTCTTCCCTTGGGATATAAATAACGCCGCCGGGTCATGAAAAACTATTTTTTCTTCCCGAACAACGGCGTGTACAGAACAGACGTTGAGTTTGATTTTTGGAATTACTCCACAAAAACTGCGCATGGTCACCGAGGTGCTTGCCCTCCCTTGGGTGAAGTTTTGATTTCAGAGCCAGGGAGTATTGTTCACTTTATCAGTGCATGGAGGAGGTTGAAATTTTTGTGTTCAGTGAACAGTGAATGGGAGGGGGAGGGAGCTAATTTCCATTTTTTCCTTGACGAGCAAGAGAAGGGAAATTTCAAAATTGTTGCATATGATTTTAAAATAGAAAACGGTTCAAGGGGGCTTATCTCCCTTCCCTGGCCACTGATAAACTTGGCCAATGTTGACCTTCTCTTTTAGCAAGGTTTGAATGCCGGATGCTGTTCAGACAAATCCAGCGTGGCTGCAGTCCGTCTTTTATAATGTCATTGTGACCAGTCTCATAAATTTCTACGCTCTCCAATTTCTCTTCGCGCTTCACTTCTAGAGGCCTGTTTTTTTTACCGCCGCCGTAGATTATAGCACTATGATATCTTCTGCTGATGGTTTAAGGTTGATATCATTGCAGATCACTGTGTTTAGTGGAATTCTCGATGTTGAAAATGATTTCTGGCGCTTATATTTAACTTATTTCATGATTATTTTCTGTGAGTATCGACATATAAAATATTAAATCTATTCAGTAGCATTTTCACCAAATATTTAGTCTTCACAAAACGAGCAACATTAGGCCAAACACACCTTTTAGTATAGAAACAAACCAAGCAAAGGGTAAAACACCCTCAGACTGTCAGAATAGTCTCAAAGTAGAATAGATACAAATGCATATGAATTTAGTGAATCACAGTTTGAATTGTGTTGTTGGGGTTTATAGACGATTTTTCATAGTGTCTTCCTCTCCTCCTTCAGGACCTCTACTAGATGGTCCCTTCCCAGGCTTGGGACTGGGCGCAGCAGGTCTCTCCAAGAGTGTGCGGACTCTTGGTATCGGAAACCTGCACAGGCGGAATTTCAGTTCACAGTTTGAATTTATTCTGTTAATAAAATTTATTCTGTTAATCGAGCAATAAAAATGTGGTGTTTGTAAAACAAACCTGATGCTATGATTACCTGGCGTGATTGCAAATTGCAATACATCTTCATTGATGATGCCGCGTTTGAGGCTGCGGACGATTAGTTCTTAGAGACGGTATGATTTCTCCCATTTAAAACTAAAAGTAACTATGGCCGTGCCTTGAACGGTGAACCTAGATTCTAATCCTAACCTAATGCAATTGTGACCTTAGCATAATCCATTTTGAAGTTGCCGATCATAAGAAGAACGCATTAGAAGCACCTACGATTTTGTAGGTTTTTGCCTAACAACGCATGGTGCGTTAGAAGTGCATCTTACATACATACAGAAGAACGATCGCATACACTGCCACATCTGAAAAGAAATCTTCAGCAATGATCGGTGATTATTTTGATCGTTTTTTCTGTAATCATACAATACGCAACCAAGTAGGTTCTAATGTCAGGGTCTCTATCCCATGGGGGGGGGGGTGAAGTGGCTGCTCAATGTATGAGCTTTGGGGGAGGTTTGCACTAAAGAGACTCAACTGTCTGGGGGCTATAGCTGAAAATTGTGTCTTCTTGAGGCATGCTGCAACCGCCCTAAGGGTGGATAGAGATCCCTGTCTAATGTAAATATTAGGTTACTTAGTGAATTATTTATCCCAACGAAGCATGGGGTATCAAAGATGACTACACATTGTTACGCTGTTAGGAAAAACTTCTTTGAATGATACTTGACACAGATCTGCCTCTCATTTTTACCGCCAGTAACGCCGCTACGGCTGAACGGGAGGGAATTTCAACGGTGACCCGAGAGGTGCTGTAAGTGACGTTGGGCCTGTGATAAGTGAAAGTCTAATTATCAACAGAACCTTCTGCTTGGTGGGGTAGGGAAGAGAGAGAGGTGGCCAGAATTTTGTGCGCGGGGGGGGGAGGCCCCCCTCTGTTGAGAGGGTGACCAATCGCCAGAGTAGACTGGGTAGAGAGGCTGGTGGGGGGAGGGACAGGGTGACTAGAGTAGGGAGATTCTGTGACTCATGTAGGCCCGCGGTTCACTGTGTCATGTTGATTGTGGATTCTATCACATCTCCTTCTCCCTCCATTTCCGTCATTAGATTACAGTGAGGATAGAAACTCGAGGGGGGAGGGGAGTGCACGAGGGAAGGGAGAAGGGAGTGAAAGGGGGAGATGCATCTTGAGAGTTCAGGGTTGGTTTAGTGTGACTGTGCATGTACTGCCTAAGAATGGTTCAAAATTTTGTTGAAACAACAAATCAACTTTTGTTCAATGAGGGTATTTATATTTTGGTGATCCATGTGAAGTCCTTGTACCATGATTGAATAACTGTTGATGGCTTTTCTTATTCATTGATCAGCGTCGATGTTAACGTTAGTTGATCTTTTTCGGCTGAGATTTGAACGTTATTCGTTATAGTTTTTATTCTCTCATCATTTACCTGATGAAATAAGTGTTACAATGAATATTGAAAGTTTTTTTAAAGAATATATTAATAAGTCAACCTTGCCTAATCGAATTTTAGCGAATTAGCTCTCTGATCAAGTCACGAAGCAGGAAGGAAATAGGAAGCTAATTTAGCAGTTTCCTGCATATCGGCCGAACGATCTGTGCAATTCAAGGACAATTAGTGCGGCGCAGTGATGTAGTCAAGGCATTTTTCTCAAGGCTAAGGCAAGGCCAAGGCATTCTTTTTCAAGGCCAAGGCAAGGCAAGGTATTTGGAAAATTGGTCAAGGCAAGGCAGTAAAGTGCCGCAAGGCAGCATCAAGGCATGAAATTATACAGTCGAGGCATTTTTTTCCAAGGCAAGGCATTTGGAAAATTGACCAAGGCAGTAAAGTGAAGGGGCAAATTGTGAAGTTACCAATAGGAATATTCCAATTTGTGTGTACAAATTTTTGTAAGCCATTTAAAATTCCAACGCCTGTGTCGGAAGGACTCGGACCTACCAATTACAATTTGCATCACAGGCCTATAGGACTGGCGAGTCGTTAGATGGCAGCTGTTACTCACCACGAACAAACTTGCTGCTCGTCTTGAGCACTAGAGCAAACAGCGAGCATGCAAGCACTATCAGGAGGCAGGAGTAGCATTAGAAATCCTTGACCGGGTGTGGTCGCCTATTTTTATAAGAGCTACAAATAACTCTGCTGATCTCACACGCTTTATTTGTAGTGGCATTTCAGCACCAAGGGTCTATATTGTGCCTTTGACGTGTCAAAAGTTCCCAAGACACAAGATACTGTTTAAAGTACTAGTGAATGCAATCGAGCTAAACTTGACTTAATTTCAGTGCTCTTAAGGTATGCAGCAATTGAGCTGATATCAATGGAATCAAAGAGCTCTTTCAAAGTTGTACTTTGAATATCCTGATATCTGTAGATCTCTTGCAATTCAAAGGAAAATATTCCACAGTCTGTGGCCAATTACAGACGTCACAATGAGAAGGATCTGTTTGGATACAAGATATGAATGTGTTACATTAGTATGGCCAATTCGACATCTACGTATGCAGTACAACTTGCATCTCTTCTACAATGTAGGCTATGGATAATAGCGTTACCTGGCTCCATTTTTATTGCACAAGGTTTATTGAGTTGGACATTGGCCCAGGTTGATTTCCAGATGGTTAGCGAGAAGCTGGGTTTGATCTCACGGCACCCACCCTGCCGAAGTTGAAGAAAACAAAAGCAAACTAGGCAGGTTCAGCGATCTCCTGACGTGCATCATTTAGAGCAACATAACAAGAGAAATACAAGCTTTATATATACTGTCTACTCATGCATTCACGTTGCTCCACAACACCTGTTAATTTCTGCTATCAATATCTATGATAAATACATTACACTAAACAAACAAAACCCTCCGAGAAACAACTTACTTTTAATATAATGCCAGCAAAAAATTGAAATAATGTATTTCATCAGAATCAATGTTTGGATTGCCAACATAAACCAGAACAGACAAATATATAATATATATATCTATAGAGTGGGAAAATTTAGCCAGTTCAATCATCAACCAAATAGACATGCCCACAAACAGCAGACAAAGACGATTGTCAAGAAGAATACTACTGCTCTTTTTATGCCGCTGATACACTGCCTGCACACTCCAACAAGGAGACGATTGTTTTATTATATCAGCGTCAATTTGAATGAGAGTCGAAGTACACCGGATTCAACACCCCACAGATGTGAAATTCTAGTGCACTGACTTGTAGTTAATCCCTCCTCCACGTTAACATGCTCCTCCTTCTCCCGTTATTGAATAGTAATTAACAAAAGAACAAGACAGTATTTACATGTGTGTACATACAACTCCAATCATTTGTACATGCATCGATAAACTACCAACGTGACGTTTATACAGAAACTAAAGCGTCGTTGTTTTGACATTTAAATATTTAATTTGTAGAATATTTATCTGCAAGTGCTACAGTGTTATTCCGAGTGGGGCAATTGTACACTGAATGCAGGAGATTTGTAAAGTTAAAGGCTACGGGGAGGAAAAACCCACCATTGCTAAAGATACCAAGCTGTTAGTGAAATATGTACTTAGTTCAATTGCTTGAAAGCTGAAATGAGAAGATATGGTCTATTAAATAGGCTAAATAAATCCACATGATTTGTAGCAAAACTTTACATCAAATCACATTCCTAAAGGTTTGTTAGTCGTATTCACGAATACAAACGTGTATTGCAAAAATTCACACCAAAAATTGTTGCCATTTATATTCAACTGTTCTTCAAAGGACATCAAATAATAACACCTGAATTACGAACAGATTCTTCTAAATTCCGTCACAAAACCATCTTTCCTATTTAAAACTGACGACGGCTTTAATTTAAAACAAGATAGATAGAGAGAGAGAACACGTCTAAACACTTAAATAATAGTCATAATAATGATAAGCATCATAAACACGCAAACATTGCTGCCTCTTGGCTGTACTAATCTGATGTGCATCATTCGTTATATAGCGCGCAACATATTATAAAATATCTTACATACACTCACCGCCATGTACTGTTCAACAAGTTAAAATCATTAAAACATTAATAGCCGCCGAAGAGTCGGCACGCAACATTCAAATAGACACACGGAGTACACAACATGCGGCGCTTATACGAAGCCAGGCAACATGCGGCGCTTATACGAAGCCAGAAACATACCTCGGACATCGGCAAGACGTCCGACAGCCCTGCGGGGCTCTTCGTAATCTAACCAACGCGGTTTGCGAAAACTATCCGCACACACACATAAACATCGCCGAGTCAGATACCGCCCGGCCTCTACTCGTAACTTAGCCGGACACCGCACGGTCGATACATCCGCTACGCGAACACCGCCCGGCATCTACTTATCAGTTAGCCGAACACCGCATAGCGTCGACACGTCGCTGAGCTTTATGCCACGCGACCAAAGTCCGCAGAAACTTTACGCTCACACATCAAATCTTAATTAACAAGCAAGTCGAGAACAAAAATAAATTAATTCCTTACCACACACATACAGTTCACACACAGCACACTCACACTACATCAGGGAAATCAGAAATGCGGCGTTTGATTGAGAACTGTAACACAAAGTGTGCAACTCTAGAGAACATTAATCACTGAATGTTACTTTTGCATAGCATAAAGTAGCACAAAATAAATAGTCACGCTTCAAGGATTTTCATTAAAAAAACTATAAATTTTGAAGTTCTTGATATATTAGATCGGAGTTGTTAAGACAGCTGAGTTCAGACGATCATCTTTGTTTGCAAATTAATCCAAAATATGATGAAATCTATAACGGAACAATTGAAACAGGAACTACCCCTAATTAAACTAGATCCTAGCGCTATATACCATATACCGTACATAAATTTCTTTACAATACAGCTGCATCGGTCTTCGCATGGAATAGCGCATTCGATAACTAGAAGGCAGTTCCCTAATACTGGCAATATGTTCAAAGAGTGAATGTAGCAGCACCGTTATTATCCTACAATTCTGCATTTACAATTGACATCGCAAATTCAAGAATATTTATAGAAAAAGGCTAAGGTGTTCTGGATATTGGTGACATTCTGCACAGTGGGATTCAGAAGGATCATAGCTAAAGTTTCATTTCGGAGAGAACCGCCCATTCATTCTTGACATGTAATAAATTTTTAGTAAAGTGCAGCTTGTTTTATGTTGAACGTAAGCAGTACAGTAATACCACATTGTGCTTTGACAAATTATGTAAAGTTATATGGGAAAAAGAAGAATCAACGTTTCCTTCTCATTGGACTTATTTATTACATTTACAAACTTGCGGGGGGGGGGGCTCCCCAGAGGCTCGGCAGGACTTTCTCCTGGCATATTCCCGATTTAAACGCTACGATTTGGGTTACTATTAAACTCTCAACTCATGTTCTTCACATGATTGTGAATTACTAATCAGCATTTTCCATGAACCAGTTTTCCATACTATACGTCTCAGAGGACTGCAATGGAAAGAGAACAGATAATCGTTTAGTCACAGTTTCTGATAAAACGTCTTTTTATTCTAGCTTAAACAATCATACATTACACACACTGGCGCTAGCAGCAAAGACGGAATAAAATCCTCCTCGCCTGTGATTATCATAAACTCGAAACAATTATAAATAATAATTATCCTCATCGAAACAATAATAAATAGTAAAACATAGAATAAATCAATGCTTGTCAAATGCATACAAAAACAATACAAAGAACGCACTACACAAAAAGTTGCTTAACAAATGCACACAGTTTAGAATATACATAACATACTGCAAACTAATTGATTTAAAATAAGATATTAAAGAAAGAATACAAGCGATGGGTGTATGCGTGTGTACAGTTGTTAGAACAACTGGCATAATGTTCATACTTACACTTATCTGCTTTCTATCCATACCCAATTAGAGACGACTGGTATAATGCTCACACTACAGTTTTGTTCTTGCTATCACACTCCATGCCCATGATCAGACAACAGACTGCTACAATTTGGTCAAGCATCGATTTTAGCTTATTACACATTGGGCATAACTGGCATTTCTTGGCAAAATAATCTATAATCAGTCTTCCATCGTAAGGAAGAGTTAGACATTTCCAACCATGCACGCATTTCCACGAAACATTGTCCTTCCTCCTTACTCAATCCCAGGCTGTTCATATCCGATCTTACTCATTCCAACCACGTCTTTCTACTTCTGCCTCTACCACCACCGTCAGGATGTATTCTACGACAGACACAAGATGTCCGACCCTTGACCCTGTCAGGCAAGATGAGATCGGTCCGACCCTTGACCCTGTCGGTCAAGATGAGATTGGTCAGACCTTTGACCCTGTCGGTCAAGATGAGATTGGTCAGACCTTTGACCCTGTCGGTCAAGATGAGATCGGTCCGACCCTTGACCCTGTCGGTCAAGATGAGACTGGTCAGACCTTTGACCCTGTCGGTCAAGATGTACAGCTTATTGTACTCGAAATGATCAGACAGAGCTTCACGTTATCAAATTAAGATTTCATACAAAATTGGACACTTAAATACTCATCTAGACCGTACTGCTCTTCTGCTCACACATGTATTTGTTTGTACTGGCAAGTCAGCATTATTCAGGGGGGGGGGGCCTGTAGTATCTTTGACATAGTGTTAAACACTTGGAAAAACACAGTGATGCTACTATACAAAGTCCTGGTGTAGTAAATATCATTGGGAAATCAGCAATCTTCTCAGTCGTTGCGTATTGAAAATAGAGGAACACAAGAAACCTGCTAACGTGACAGAATAGAGAGAGAAATAAAGCAGAGCGTCGGCAGCACAAGCTCCACACTTGGATGCACAAAGATGAGACAATACATGCCTGCAGACTCGTGCGCAGAGACATCAGTGCACATTCCATGCGATACACCCGTGAAGTGCGCCGATACATACAGCAAGTTTCATGTACACAACCCGCTCCATACAAACACAACAGTGCCATAGCCGTCGGTACAACACGGCGACTGAATATTTTACACTATAACGGTTGCAACAGTTCATGCAAACTAATGTCGTTTTCCATATGTCCCGTAGCCTACGTACTGTAATCAACGTGTCTCTTTCTGTCGTTCTTACTCTTTCTCTCAATCCGATCATTGTGACCATAGGCCGCACGTACTTTCCACAGAAATACAACTGTGCCGCACGACAGAATATACCTAAGTGCTTTTAGTACAATAACATTTCTTCAATTCATGGCCTGTAGACACATTGAAGTAATGTGCTCATTTCTTCAAAGTGTGTATGGCTTCATACAACACTGTATGCACTTGAAATACACAGATGTGATTGTTAAACGCAAGCAATGATGACCTACAAAACGATCTACATTCCATCATCCAATCTCCAACTGATGATAAATTCAGAGTATAGTAGAATATACCCACACTGATTAAAACGGGGTTAACTGGTAGCCATAAAATGTCCGGTGTGTCGGTTGCACAGAGATTTCTCGATAAATTCAGATCGTTTCTAGATCCACACTTTGGAATAAGTCTACTACACTTATAGAACTACGCCGATACCCTCTGATCCCTGACATAGAACATGTGGGGACGAAGTGATGTCTCTGTAATCACCCGCCGCTACACGTCCTACAACTTCTTACGTGATCCACAAACTCTACAAGGATGAACAACCAGTAACATACAACAAAAATATAATCAAATCTAAATGCCAAATTTACACCAGCTCGCTACAAACCTATGTGCTATAAAATACAATTTCGCAGCTGCAGCAAATAATAATCTAACGTTCAACATACATCCATTAACCCTCGTGAAGGCAGATATAATATAAAATAAACTAGACGTCGCGTCGTGAAGGTAGTCCAAAATGACTGTCGAGAACAACTGTGTACAACTGGATAAACGATAACAAACGGAGCTGGTCTGTACTACAGCAGCTGAGGACAGAAGACAGCAAAAGGCGCTTATTCCGTTCTGCACGTAGCACCTACCGTACTACAGTCTACGGAACCTGCACAGTGTACACACACACACAGAGAGAGACACGCTCACACAAACACTCTCACACATAGATACACGTAAAGCAACAATACATACAACGGTTAACAAAAAAGAAAAAAATCATAGCATAATTCACCTGTTCCCATTCCATCAGCAGAACGGCGAAGAAATAGCTGTCGTTACAAAACAGCCCATTCAACGTGCACTTAGCTTCTTGATCATCGACACTGAGATCTAACCAGTGTCGACTGTATATTCAGTAATCTCCAAGTAGTACTGAATTTCAATGCAAGCCTGTTGTAAACAGCAGCTACACTGATTACACATACTGTTCATTACTTTCATTTTTCAGCCTTAACTTCAAAGCTTATTTTGCTATAACCTATATCATCTGCATGAGAAACTCGCCTGACTAAAAAACGCAGTAGTCATTAATTACAGATATCAGGAGCTTCGAAAACATTAGACTTATGTAACAGCTACTTTTTGTGACAGTAAACACTGACCTTAATTGCAAACAATTCTGATGAATCTGAAATAAAAAACAGCTTTTCATCACTGCCAGCTTCCTAGACGTTCGTGTCAGAAATCATTACACAGAATGCAGCAGCAGAAACCAAGAGCATCTGCATGTTAAATATACAACTCGTACTATATCAGACCGCATAGCTTACATCCCGCCCGCCGTGTACGCGCACACACACTCATCTTAATTTATCTTACACTATTACAACAACAACAACGACGACGACGACAACCGACGTCTAGTACACCAACGACGAGTCAATTCAGTAACTGACTAGCCTATTAAAATAATGAAACACTAAACGATGCTTAACCAGACCCGGGGTCTCGACGGGGCAGCAGCAGCACTAAACTAATCGTACGATTATATAACAATCGACTGTCACACACACACAGACAGAGCGGAGCGGCTGCCGTGACTACAAAGAGCCAGTCTGTTAGTCTGCGTATAAACCGGACTTCCACAGTCAGAGTACGTATGTACAGGAAGTGGACCGGAAACCATCTAGTCTTATAGCTGCCGGGGGTGCAAGGAGGTTCGATTCTCCCACATATACAACAACTCTCCTTGCAACACTGCACGAGCATCTTGCGCCTTGCAAGCGTGTTACAACACTTTATGAGCGTCTTGCGAGCGCATTGCAAGCGATACGAAGCCTGCTGGCGTTCTACACATCACTTCAACCGTGCGAATCCTCGATCCGGATGCAGACGGAATCTGTGTATTCGAAACAATATGCACGTATCGGTGTATGCGCATGACGAGCAGAGGCATCAGCGTATGCTTATTGGTGGACGTACCGTGTGCAGAGTGCTTGAAAATCCTTCAATCTAGTTTGACATTAACAACAACAGCAGCTGCAACTGTTTGCACTCTCGCGAGGCCCGCACACTGCGTGGAACTGTTTGCGCCCTAGAGAGGCCCGCACACTGCGCGCAACTGTCTGCGCTCTAGAGAGGCCCGCACACTGCGCGCAACTGTCTGCGCCCTAGAGAGGCCCGCGCACTGCGCGCAATTGTTCCACACATCAAGTTCTACATCTTCTTCTACGTCGTCATCAAGTAACTGATGCAGACAGTCCGTTACCATGTCAACGGTTGGTCAAGTGGTTCAAGCCTGATCGAGATTTCTCTTGGATACGCGTGACGACGACCTGCTGCCTGCCGTGGCTGCGCCGTTGCTCGTTGTCGCCGGCGTGCTGCTGCCTCTGCTGCTCGACTTCAGTTTGTTATTTACCCCGCCTCCTCCCGGCGTCGCCTTACCTCTGTCCGACAACTTCTGATTCGTCGGAGCCTGTCACAGACAACCAATCACAGAACTACATAAACGGTTTACAATACAAAAGCGGTTTACAAATGTCCAAACCTGGGAGACACTGAAATACTGACATCACATGATGATGACAAACCAACCTTAGAAAAATCCTAATAAATAAATAAATCTAAGGAAAGATGCAAGTAAGAAACACGGGAAAGGTCTCGCCATTGTGGATGCTTATGCTTAAACAATCTAAAGCTGCTCAAAGCAGAAATCAACGAACACAACCACAAGCCACAGCATGAATCTGAGTAGGTAACAACCTGTTAGGCAACAACGAGTACATTTCCCAGAATACAAACCACTAAAATTCAATCTCTGAAATAATGAACATACTCAGAATGAGACTAGTATCATTTATTCAGGGTTACTAATATGATACAATTTTTAACTGCAATAATCTTTAAATCGCAGCATCACAATAATGGCAAGCTGATATGACATGGTCGGAAGATAAATGCTCTTCAAAGCTTACATTTCAAAGTTCAAGCAAAAAGCCCAAAAAGGTTCAAGTGTTCTAAAGAAGCATCCTGCTGTAAAAACTCAAACTCCTTCAAATACCAACTAGTTTTGAATCTCAATCACATGGGTTTTTCTATAAAATGCTTACTTGTAACAAACAAGTCCAGACTGCATCAAAGAAAAATATTGTCCAATATAAACTATCCCATCTAACACCTTACAATAAAAACTATTATATAAAAATATGATTTGCAATGCAAGTTTTACACAAATAAATATCAGTATCGTACTGCATTATTAAGTTTGCCCTTGTGTTGCTGCTGCTGTTGCGCCGGCTGCTGCCTATTACGATTGCTTCCATTGGATGATTCCTTCTGTGATGCCGCCGTCTTGTTGGCGGTCACCTTTTCAATCTTCTCAAATGCCTTCTCTACAGCTTCTATCTTCTTCTGCTCGCGCGTCTGTACACAACACACACCACATATACAAATACGTGTCAAGGTATATAATACCACAGCAACACACACATGATAACATAAAATCAATGAAAACAATGAAACCAGAAAAGCAACAAACATCGAAGAATTTCCGTATAAATAACTTAAATTAAATAAACTACATGTATCAAATTAGGTTCTGACCACAGAGAAAAATATATAAACCTCAGTAATAAGCTTAACATGGAATGAAACCACTGCATTCAGATGAAATATTCAGATAACCAACATCAGGCTACATCATTAATCTAATGCAACGAGTCGCCATGTAGCATATTCATACAGAGCATATATTACAACTATCGTCATTACGACATTCCTGTTGGGAACTGTTGTGGGCCAAAATTTATCTAAATAATATTTTAACTGCACAACTCTCACAGCTGATTCTAGATTTGTAAATAGAGCAAGCTAACCTTGCGCAACGGCTGCTGAGCATTCTTCTCTAGAGCGTTGGTGAGAGCGGCTCTAGCTTGCGTCGTCACCGTAGCAGCGGCACCTCCTGTGGCAGAACCTCGAGTCGACGAACCCTGAGATTTCTCACCGGCCCCTCGGCCCCCGACAGGCTGACTGGACTTGCTGGCTCCAGGATTAGCCGCCTGGTCGCTAGAACTACCGTCGGCCACGGCTTCGTGAGCCGGCTGATCGACGGCAGCCGTAGGCGGCTGCTTGGACTTTGCGCTGGTCGTAGCCGCTGACGCAGCGATCTTGGCATTGTTGTTGATGCTCGGAGAGGAAGAGGCATGCTGGTCGGCCTCTGATGACGACGATGCAGTGGTCCGAGCAATGCCGGCTAACTGAGGGGCATCGGTGGTTGATACGACGTCCGCGGCAGGCGACGGTGACAGATCCATTAGTTTGTTGACGAGGGTGACATCGGCGCCGACGTCTTGCGGCACGGACAGCTCATCCTATCGCACATAACATCATCATCATCAGTACCGTCACATCTCAACCAAATGAATAATAGAGATAAAAAAGGATACAAATCACTCGACTAGGCAACTTAGATGCATGAACAAGAAGAGAAACATAAAACCAGTCAGACCTCATGGTCCTAGCCATAGTTATCGAAAGATAGCTTGTAGACATTTGCCTAACATTCAATAAGTTCTACAATCTATTACATCACGATTGCAAAACTAAAATTAAGAACATTTTCTGCCATTCGACCAAATCTGCACAGCATAATGCAATGGAATGACAGACCTTGAAGATCAAGTCTTTATTAAAAAATAGACGCAAATCTGCAATCACAATATCAGACAACAACTTTGAAACCATGCAACGTCGCAAGAATATTGTTCCTGTTGACAGCATCTTATATTCTCATCATCATTCATCATTTATGTCAATTTTTCTCTGTTCGAAAGCGCTTGCCCGGAAGTGTTAAGAAGTTATGTCCCCTGAGGGCTCTTTATGGCTGGATTTTGATGACCACATATGATGCGGTCGTAAACCACGACCGATGCAAAGATCAGAAGACACTTATAAGCAAGGCTAGATCTAACCGATGCAAAAATCATACAACGCCGATTAATAAATGAAATTAAATCTTATGCAAAAAACAGCCACTGCTTACTGGAAAGGGTAAATATAATCGATGCAAAGATTACATAACAATGGATACTTCTCAACACTTGATATCAGATATCATTGCAGCTAAACATAACCGATGTACAGCATTACCTTCTGCTGCTGCAGCTCTGATGCACGCGACTTGCGCCTCTGCTTGCCACTCGCTGCTGCAGCAGCTGCTGGGGATGCAGCAGCTGCGGACCTCTCACT
Source organism: Buchholzia appendiculata (assembly GCA_034694885.1). Lineage (NCBI taxonomy): Eukaryota > Metazoa > Annelida > Clitellata > Enchytraeida > Enchytraeidae > Buchholzia > Buchholzia appendiculata. The sequence goes on along the minus strand of JAQFYQ010000796.1, from coordinate 1,076 downwards.
GCTGCTGGTAGCAGCTGATGGCGTCGGGTGATGATCCTCCGACTGAGATTTACGCTTCGCTCCTCGGCCCGGTCGAGTATTCGTCTTGTTGCTGAAGAATCGAGTGACAGGGCAGGCCGGCCGACCACAGGCACACTTTACCTCACACGCACTGCTAGAACATACAATACAAAGGCAACACGTGCCTTACAAACGCTGCTAGAACATACAATATACAGGCAACATGTGCCTTACAAACACTGCTAGAACATACAATACACAGGCAACGTGTGCCTTGCAAACACTGCTAGAACATACACCATGCACAATTTGCCTTACCTGTACTGCTGGCTGCACATCGAACAGATATCTCATGCTGGTTTTAGCAATTCTTAACCAATTGTTAAGCATTCTGACAGAGAATATTCCAGATAATAAAATACTGATGAACTTCTTTACTTATGATCTGTTCGTCGTTCTATTTGTAACACCTCTAGGGCATCAACTGCGCAAGTTACGACTAGCTCTTCACTAACATCTCAGACTTGACTGCGTAGGCAAAGCTTAAAACGCTCACCCTTTACTCAACTATAAAAAGAATAAGAACTTACAACGCTTTCCTTTATTAAATCAACAACTCTGTCAAGCATGACCGGCGCACAACTTACCCCTTCCGATAGTCGAAGTAAAAGGGAATCGTGATCTCCCGGCCGTCGTTGATATTCTTGGTTGCACAGATGTAGAACCTGATTGCGTTCTGGTCCAGGACGTGCAGGACTTTAGCGTTGGGCGTGCACGAGCAGCGCACGTGCCGTGCATCGTTGCTCGAAATGCTTGCGTCGATGCAGATCTCGACGTTCGGATCCAGTCCACCGTAGCAGAGCACAAACGGGAACGACCTAACAAGACAGAAGCAGTCATACAAACTCTAGATGTAACATGACAGAAGCAGTCATACAAACTCAGACCTAACATGACAGAAGAGATCAGACAAACTCAAGACCTAACAAGACAGAAGGGTCAGACAAACTCAAGACCTAACAAGACAGAAGGGTCAGACAAACTCAAGACCTAACAAGACAGAAGGGTCAGACAAA
>JAQFYQ010000795.1:0-15270 GCA_034694885.1 Buchholzia appendiculata | reverse complement strand
ACGCCTTGCAATTACTTTCACATACCAAGCCGTAAAGATTTGCATTCTCGCTAGGGTTTGAGGAGTGGTGAGAATTGAGATTGGCTGAACATTGTAAACGTTTCGGCGTTGAAGCTCAAAAAAACAAATTGAATGACACTTGCGGAGATCGAAATGTTATCTAGTGTTAACCCCCGGGCAACCCGAGCACTATGTAATCGTAATGTGATTGAATGGAATGCAGCGCAAAAGTGGACATAAAGTGGTAACGCTCTTACGAACACTAACGGACATTTTATGAATCATCGAAATTACCCACAGGTAGTTTACACGTCATAGTACACAACAGTTCGGAGATCTGAACATATATCAGATTTAAATCCTCTTGCCAAATCTGTTCATGTGAATTTCAGAACAAAGCAGCCTTCCACTGATCCCAACATTAAAGTTCCAAACAGTTGTAAAACTGTTCGACGATAGTACAATTAACAGAATCCGGATACAGTTTCTCTTTCTCACAAAAAAATCAGTCGGTTTGGTTCTGCAACTGACAGAATCGAACAGAGATTTTTAAAGACAACTTAACTTCTGGGACACCACCAGCTAGAAATGTAATCATTACTAGAGTGAAGAAGAAATAAAGGTGTGCGCAAGTAATCAAATGAACAGCTGATTAAATTGAAAAGTGAGCATGTATAGTGTTGTGGATGTACTGTACATATGCAGAGTCTGTTTGCGACAAGCCTCCTTCCAATCACGAATAAAAAATCATCCTTGAACCGGTGTTCTGAAATCGAACCCGTGTCTACAGCATGCGCAAGCAGACGTCTTCACCACTGGACCATTTTGGCTTCCCGCTCCACTTATCCATACTTGTCGTAAACGTATGCATATCAACATCTCCACTTTACAAGTGCCGCACCACCCGGATGAGTCGTACTCTGAACTCAATAGTTCGAAGCGTCTACCAACGCACCACCGCACTAGTGAATTAACAAATAGCCGAGCGTGCGAGCAAGCAAAGTAACAATTAGAATCGCTCATGCTGCATTTCAAGGACTCGTTAAATCACGTCTGTATTTGTAAAATACGAGCGAGATCCGGTGGTACAGGATACGCCGATATGAGAATATAAGACCAAGATACGAGTTAACCACGGGAGTAAACAATATCACGTTATCAACTTGGCCTTGTTCTGAATTTCAGATCGTTTCAACTTCCGTTTCCGGTTCGCTCATTAAGTTCTTTGCTGGTAACACGTAGGTCAGGTGAAATGAGCCTGAGCATTAGCTGTAACTACAGAGATTGCGTTTGTTTCTGGGTTTGATTAAACAATCAAGTTTTAACGTTTATAAGGAGCCGTGTAAAATTGAATCCAATATAAAATGAAATCCCGATCAGTTCGACTTGAAGAACGCTAAAGTGTTAGGCAAGAAATCAACCTTAAGCGGTAGACTACAACATAATATACTTTGAGGCAGCAGCTCTTACAATTACCTCAAGTATTTTATTATTGTAGACAATAGGCCAGGAGATGTCTTGAAAATAAGACCTGTGACGTCACTCGGACGCCCACTTCCCAGCATATTTAAATACAACGCAGACACCTAAATTCGGATAGAGTAAAAAGTTGCTGCTCTAAGTAGTCCCTTTGGAGTTCACAATGTATGGTTTGTAGGGGAAATGTAGAAAGAAAATCACAAAATATAACTTATTCCCATTTAGTTTCTATCTTAATAGCTCTTGCATCGAACACATTTTTAAATATCAGTTGAAAATTAATCTCATTTTGTTGATTAGAAAATAAATTAAATAGTCAGCGTGACGTTTTGAGCCCATGCTCAATCCCCAAAATAAAAAAGAAGTCAATTTTCTATTCCTCCTACGAATATAGTACAAGCAGCAAGTCACTACATCATTAACCTGGAGCAGGCTCAATAGTGACGTCATCTATAACTGGGAAGAAATAGTGGAACTGACCTCAGACCGGTCATAGAGTCCGAGGCGCTGAGCCCAAGCTGTCTCAACATGTCCTCGGTCAAGCTTGGGAAGATGTCGTCCTGATCGGAAGAGTATCCGGCCAGACTTTCCATCGTCGGGTTTGCAGTGGTGTAGAGCTCAGAGGAATTATCCCTCTCGTCGTCTGGTGACGTCAGAGTTCCCTCTTCCAGTTGCTCGGCGTTACGCTGCTGGGAAGTTGCATCCTATGACGTCAGAAATAAATAATAAATTATTATTGTATAAATGTTAATAACTATGTAAGATGTCTGCGCTCTTGGACAGTGTTCATCTATATTAGTGATTATGTGTTCTCTGTCACTTTATCTTTCTCTCTACGTTCCGGTCACTGTCAGTCAGTCTATCTCGCTCTCTGTCTCTCACTGCACTGTCTCGCGTGCTCGCTCTCTCTCCCTCCCTTTCTCTCTCTCTCTCTCTCGCTCCCTCTCTCTCTCTCACTCTCTGCATCTCTCTCTCTGCATCTCTTTAGCAACAATTTGGATTTGGCGCAATACAAATCGTTGTAGAGAATGGAGTCCTGCAAGGAACGGAAAATTCCTGAAGTTACAACCCAATAAGACACAGCGCTATTGTTTTGCTGCATGGTGCAAGAATAGATAACATTCTTTAGAATACACACTTGAATTCTTTCAAGCTCTTTACACTTCCTGGTGTAGTGTTTAGAGGCCCAGGTATTCAATCAAGATATTCTCCGATGTTTTAATAAGTACATGACGCTCAATGTGAGGCCTACGGCGGGGGACGCTAGTTAGTGGTCCTTCGCATCATAAGAATCTGACTAGTGTATTAATTAAACAATAATTAATAGCATAATAATTGTACATTTCACGGCCGTAGCCACGTACATTCATTTCGGGTTCAACCCCCCCCCCATCCGGAAATTTTTTTCTTCACTTTTATGAGTTGCCAAGCATTCGTTTCTGCGAGGAAAATCTGGGCATTGCGAAGACTACAGCCATCGACTGGAATATGCCCACATCCCTGAAGTTTGCGTAGACACACTCATCAACAATTTATAGTCGTTATTGGAGGGTCGAATATGACCGTGGAAATCGGAGAAAGTCTGCTTACACGTTGCAAGAATCAGATAGGTCGAGTTTTGCTATCACGGGGGGGAGGTGTTCGTCACTATGGGTCGAGTCTTGCTATCAAGGGAGATGTTCGGCGGTATTTGCGTGAGACAGGAGACTGCTTCATGTTCAGCTTCATGATCATTTGACAATCAAATCAATTTGTTCTCATTTATACCATTCCCATGTAACAATAACTTGCAAAAATCTTTGAAATGACTCGTACGTTAACCAAACCACGCCGCTATATGCAATCATTAGAGTGCGCCCAAATCTGATGGCGTAATCTTTATCAACCAATCGGGGAAAAATCATCGAGGGGGGAACCCGTTGACGACAGCAGCATCCAGCAGCGATAGATCTCTGCAAGGGGGCAACCATCGAGGGAAAAACCGTTGGGAAAACCGAGGGAAAATCCGTTGGCGGCAGCAGCAAATCGTGAACTGAGCAGTGAGCAAATCACCAACCTCTCGTAATTTACAATCTAAAAATAGATAACTGGTCTTGCACGGACAGCCGTTGAGGGCAATATTTTGAATAAATTAAAATAATTTCTGGTGAATTAAAAAACAAGTACCTCTCTAGCATTATGTCTCTGCGAAACCTACTATGTTTGTTATTATGATGCTCATTTATTAACTCTTCTTTACTTACCATGGCCGTGTTGCTCAACGAGTAGCGCATTTCTTGCAGAGATTTTCTCTTAGATTTTCCCAGAAGTGAAAGTTTATCTATTTTTTCGTCCTCCGCAGTTGCGTTCATATCGCGCTCGCCCCCCACAGCTGTGAAAGTTCCGCATCTTCCCCCACCAACAGTCACCCTTTGTACGTTATCAGTGACCAGCTGCTGCTGCTGCTGCTGCTGCTGCTGTTTAACGCCGGTTTTGTCCGCCGATATCTTCTCTGCCGGTGGCAGGTTTTGTAGCGCCTTCTGCGCAGAAGTGGCAGAGGCAGATGACGTCACAGCTACTGACGATGACGTCACAGTTTCTGGTGACGTCATTGCAGGCGATATAGTATCGCCGGGCGCAGAGTTCATGTGCGAAACCGTTCCGTTGACCGTCGTCGGAACTTTATTAGATTGCGAAGCGAAGCTGAAATTAAATAACAGAAACGTTGAAAAGGGGCCAAAAGAGAAACCGTAATAATATTGACATCTGTTGGGGGGGGGGGGGCGGGGGGAAAGGGACGGCGTAGAGGAGCGAAGCTTATTCCGCAGTTTATATTGCCTGTCAGCGAATATTCGTTTTCGGTTTGACAAAGCAGCGCGCTAATAATTTTTTCGGCTTGATACCACTGTGGCAGAATTTAACGCGGACCATTCAGACATCTTAATACATCTATCTATCTTTGATAGATTTGACGTTGGAAACTGATGAGAAGCAATAATTTCTCATTCGATTCATTCATTTGAATATGTTATTGAGGCCACACACATTCTTGTCATAAAATAAAGAAGAAACATACTTTTCAACAGTTCACGATAAAAAATCTTTATGCATCGCCATCATCATCGTCATCATCATCATTACCCGATTATAGTTTATTGTTCGCTTTTACAAGACGTTTGTTCTTAGCACAGCCTGCACACTATTTATATGACGTTTGTTCTTAGCAGTGCACAGGTATACATTTTGGCCAATGACTTCCAGGTCCCATTATGGCGGGATTATTACGATCGCATACCTTTGCTGGCGCCCAACCCGTACCGGGATGAGGTGTAGTTAGATATAAGTGAGCAGTTTAATTGTAATTGAATTACATTTGTTAATGTTTTTAATTTATTTATCGTAGTTTATGCCTTTATTGGTACTGAATTTTAAATTGAATTTTTTACCCACTGAAGCTGACGTATATGTACTGACGTGCCGGTAAGCCCCAATCACTCATTCAATCGACCGGGATGACGTAATTTCCCTTGCTCGGACAATATTAACCGAGTATTTTATCATGCTTTTGATTCGGTAACAAAAATCCTCGAAAATCTATAGAATCTGGAAACATATAAATGATTCTGGATACAATCTCGATGTGTGTACCAAATTTTTTAGATGCGCTCTAGATACAAGTATCAATAATTCAATAATTCTAGATATGACCAAGATCCGTACCAGCGATATTGAGCGTCTAGACAAGTATTTATAGATCAGAAGCAGATGAAGATCATTTGCAGACGAAAGCTAGTTAAGCTGTCAAACATGATTAACCGCGCAGAAGCCTAAGGCTGTTGAACATCGATTCGCTTAATAAACGAAGCCAATTGGAGCAGAAAAGTATTCTGTAATTTGTGTGTGAGAAATCCAACCTGGTTTAGTCCGCATAACTTTGGAATTCTAACACCTACCTCGATATCTAACCTATTGGTGTAATTGATAGTGCAAACTAATTCTCAGTACCAAATGTTTGTGAATTGAAAACTGATTAACCGCAGAGCGTTTCCAAGCTACATTTATCTACTGCTTCTGATTCGGCATAGCTTTGAATTGCGTTGATTATATTCAGTACTGTGCAATTTTGAGTATAACGTACTTGAAAATTTAACAATTGTTGTTGTTGAATTTAACAAAAATCAAAATCTTATTTGATGATTAAATTCCCCATTTAAATTCCCCCATTAAATTTTCCCATTGATGTGTTGACACCTATTGGATTTCTTTTCTTTGGCATGGAGAGTCTATGTCGTATTTTGTTTAGAAAATAAATCGAGTATTTTTTAATCTGGTGTCTTTTTCAAATTATACTTGTCATCCCATCAAGTATCTTTTTCCAAAGCACAATACAAATTTAGAACTAATCCCTATGAGTTCGATATATGACAAAATATGAGACAAACATCACCGAATCAAAGCTCAATTCCTTTATAAGATAAGACGAAAAGAATTCTCGCATGGAAATTTGGAAAAATAATGGAGAATAGGAATTACATGAAAACTGGAAAGGGATATCAAAATCGTATATTGTACAGTACATGAGATTATACTGTAATTGTAAAATAAGAGTGACCTTTTATTCTGTACAGCTGATGGTTTGACCTGGGCTGTTCTGTCAACTCCAGCAGCAGCTGTAGCAGCTGTAGCTGCTGGTGTAGCAGCTGTAGCTGCTGGTGTAGCAGCTGTAGCTGCTGGTGTAGCAGCTGAGGTCACGTGTCTGACGACCTGTCCATTCAGTGCTGGAGTCTCTGCAGTCTTGCTGGGATTCATTGCTGTGACGGAAGTCCCAGAAGGGACAGACCTTGTCGCCTGGCCCGACTGGGACTGTCTTGTGTCTCCGGGGTTGACCGGGGGTCGGGGCTCAGTTTGGGGTTGAGAGGGATGCCTGGGGTCCCCAGGGTTGGCCGGTGGGCGGGTCTCGCCTTGGAGTTGGGTGGAGGAATGGCGGTAGACGCTGCTATTTGTCGCCTCGGTCGAAAGTTCTTCCTCTGTGAGGGTGGACAGGCAGCGCCGCCTGCTGGGAGACCTAGACACACAGGTAAATAGAGACGTAGATATAGAAGTGAATAGAGACTTAGACAAATAAGTGAATAGAGACATAGATACAGAACTGAATAGAGTCATATATACAGAAGTGAATAGAGACCTAGACACACAGGTGAATAGAGACGTAGACATAGAAGTGAATAGAGACATAGATACACAAGTGAATAGAGATCTAGACAAATAAGTGAACAGAGACCTAGACATAGAAGTGAATAGAAACATAGATACAGAAGTGAATAGAGACATAGATGCAGAAATGAATAGAGACATAGACACACAGGTGAATAGAGACGTAGATATAGAAGTTAATAGAGACCTAGACACACAAATGAATAGAGACATAGATACAGAACTGAATAGAGTCATATATACAGAAGTGAATAGAGACCTATACACACAGGTGAATAGAGACGTAGACATAGAAGTGAATAGAGACATAGATACACAAGTGAATAGAGACGTAGACATAGAAGTGAATAGAGACCTAGACACACAGGTGAATAGAGACCTTGACACACAGGTAAATAGAGACATAGAAGTAAATAGAGACATAGACATAGAAGTGAATAGAGACCTAGACACAGGAGACCTAGACACAGAAGTGAATGAAAGCTAACAGAATCTTCAAGACACATAACAATCTGAATTCGATTTTGTTGTGACAAAATCTCTTCTTTAGAATTATCGCTTACGCCTCGGGCTTTAATCATTCAAATGTCATTTTTCCATCACGGTAATGGTAATGAGCGAAGCGCACGTGATGAATTATTGCAATCTATAATATAATCTGAGCAACTTCTTGATTAAGTTTAGCAAACATATTATTAGACAGAGTAACTAATCAACTAAACTTATCAGATGGTGTACATTCATTCATCAGATATCCCAAAGATGCAGGACTTCAGTCCAGTGGCGTCGGGCTTACAGCAGACTCATTATATTTCTCGGTGTGCTTGACATGGCACGTAGTTGGATTTTTTTTGTACACAGGAAGGGCATCCGGATGTAAAACTTTCCTTCCCAAAATGCCAAATCCAAAGTGTTGCAGATTATAATCATCATAATTATAATCAAAAGAACCTACCCGGGATCCATCGGCAACGAGTTCCAGTTATCGTTATCAAAGGCGGCGGACAACTCGGGACGATTCAAGTAGCAAGATCTTTCTACGACGTTACCCAGACGAGCTGAGGCTTCCCAGCCACTCGTCAGAGGGGCAGAATACTCTTCCGAACTGAAATACGTCACCTTTCCAGTTAAACCATCCACCGAGGAATGGTAGGGATGCCTCACAGGATCAAGGTCTGTGTCGAACAGACAGTTGGACTGTCCAAGCCTGTCCTCGTATGCAAGATAAGCTGCTTGACTTTCCCAAGCTGTCTGAACTGTCCTATCTTCTATCCCGCGAGATCCCTCAGGCTCACTGCTGTGAATATGAAGTCGTTCCCCAGATGTCGCCTTTCCAGCCGAGTGGGCTAGATCACGGGACTGATGGGTTTTTCCTCTGCTGGGTAAATCCTTGGCGGGGAGTAAATCTCGTGAAGGTGGCCGGTGATATCTTTCACTGCCACAGTCTTGAAGCTGCAACTTCTGAAGCTTATCTAGCGATGAGTGACCTTCCTTGCCCGAACTTCCGATGTAGAAGAGTTTCTGATCCTCAGAGTGTGACGGTAGACTCCGGGCGGTGTTATATATCGCGTCACGTGACAACGGCCGCAACCAATCAGAAGTCGACTTTTGTCTTTGACCTTTGTCGTCAATGGATATTCCCGAGGCGGACGTGGGATGTGGTTCCAGGTAGTCCAGCGAAGCCCCTCTACTGGAACTCGAGGGATACTCAGTGGACTGTTCCCTTGCCCGGTCGGCCCAGCGGTCCGACGGAAGGGCACCAGCGCGACCTTGGGATTCCTTTGAGCTTCCTCGCTCGATCGCTCTCTTGAAACTACTTGTACGGTAGATGTTCAGCTGGTCTTCATCAGAGGTGACCGAGTCGCCATCAGCGCTTGTGACATCCTGGTACCTCACCGTCTCGATCAGGGTCTTGTTCACGATCTTGCCATAGAGCTGTTGCTGTTGCTGTTGCTGGTGATAACTGTGATATGGTTGATAATGTTGTTGATAGAGTAAAAGTTCTGATCTCGAACTAGTAGAGCTGATCTCCACACCGCTAGTACTAGACCCAGTCGAAGTGTTCTGTGGTGTATACTTGTTGACGGCGAGCTGGTGCAGGCCCTTACGACTACCTCGTGTGTCCCGTGCCTTACCGGAGGCAGGCCTCTCAGCACTCTTGGACTGCCGCGGCCTTGACCTTCCCTGACCTCCAAGGTACTTCCGGTCGTGGTTGACCGGTTGTCGGGTGTGGTCAGGGTCAGCTGAGGAAGGGTAGAAGTCGTGAGGGTGCGGGGGAGCTGAGTCGGCGGAGTAGTTCTGTTTACTGGAGTAAGATCTGCGCCTGTGATCCGCTTCGGAGTTCTCAAGTAACAGAGCGTCTGAAACACACACAGAGGTAGATCAGAGATCAGTGAATAAGAATAAAACAAACAAGACTATTTGATCTAGAATATTGAATTATTACAATAATTGTTTCTATTATTTGCTTTGGTAGCTAATAGAGTGGTTCTCTAGAGTTTTGCTTTCACGAGACAAGAAGAGAGGACTGTGAGGACACGCATTAATCATGTTCATCAGCATCATCGGCATTTATCGTCAAGATTGGCATGGTCCTGAATTATTAATGAGGGCAGAATTGTTTGCAAGCAAGCTTAAATTAATCAAACTCCAGAGAACACACGCATATGAACTGTGGGATATTATGTAAGCTATCGACAAATAAATCAACTTATTTCAAATATTAAATCCGTTCCAGTAGATTTGTGCAAACAAGTTTATGGTGCAATCGACTTATGGTTTATTCAGTATGTCTCTTTGCGAACGAGTTTGAACAGTCGACCTCTTAAACTCCCACGGTTGATACTAGAACACCAACTCCCACTAACCAATCAGCATCTACGTTGTATCATTTTGTCACTCGCACTAACCAATCAGATGTGAGCTTGTATCTTCCACCAGGATCCCGTGTGGTTGATCATCGTCTGTGGTCCAGAGAGTGCGTCTGACGTCACTGTAGTCGAGATCAGTTCCCTCACTCTTCCACACGGCGGCGGTGCTGTGGTAGGGATCAACGTGGGTGGTCTGCTTCTGCTGCAACAGCATCAGTACAAAGAAAAGTGAACAGTGAATTCAAGAAGGCAGTTAGTTACACGTTGTGCAGTCCGGGCATTTCTGTAGACAAGATGACGTCATCGTAACAACGTCATCGTATCTACGTTATCGTATCAGCGTCATCTTATCAACGTCGTTGTATCAAATGGCATCATAAGAATTTTCCAGGACGGTTAGGATCTCTTAACTAATACTGCTACATACTTTTGCAACCGAAACATTTTGTTGCATTTTAGTTTTTGAGAACTGTTGACTGCGTTAACCTGGAAAGATCTCAAGGACCCTTGCTTTGCGGTTTTTAAGGCGGTTAATACTGTTTATATCAGTTGTAATTGAAGCATCCACTTACCACGGCTGCTAGGCAGCTGACTGTGTTACCTACCAAGGCATGTTAGGACTCTCATGACTGATTACCTACCAAGGCATCTAAGGTTCTTATCTAGCTCTGTCACTAGTTACCTACCTGAGCCTCTAAGGCTTCCTGACTGGCTACCTACCTAGGTAGCTAAACCCGTCTGGCTGACTGCCCACCAAGACAGCTAAGCCTGTCTGACTGGCTACCTACCAAAGCTGAAAGGATTACATTAGTGTAGAAACAATGCGGAGATCTAAAAAGGCCTGGGCCTGTTTGCTGTGTTCATCTACCAAGGCCTAGGACTGCCTAACCGTGCTTACCTAACAAAAACTGTAAGAGCTGCATGATATCTACTTACCAAGATTATATCCCAGGATTGTCTGACTGGTTACCTACCAAGGCCTATATTTCCTGACTGTGATTATCTGCAAAGCTACAAGGGTTGCCTGGTAACCTAACAGTGAGGCAAGAGTTAGGCTGGTTACCTACCAATGAGGCAAGAACTGCCTGGTTACCTACCAGTGAGTCAAGCTGTCTGATTGTGGTTACCTACCAATGAGGCAAGAGCTGCCTGGTTACCTACCAGTGAGGCTACTTGGCTGCCATAGTTACCTACCAATGAGGCAAGAACTGCCTGGTTACCTACCAATGAGGCAAGAACTGCCTAGTTACCTACCAGTGAGGCAAGAGCTACTTGGCTGCCATGGTTACCTACCAATGAGGCAAGAGCTAGGCTGGTTACCTACCAATAAGGCAAAAGCTGCCTCGTTATCTAACAGCGAGGCAAGAGCTGCCTCGGTATACCTGCCAGTGAAGCAAGAGCTGCCTGGTTACCTACCAGCGAGACAAGAGCTGCCTGGCTGTGGTTACCTACCAATGCCTAGGGCTACCAGATTATGGTTACCTACCAATGAGGCAAGAGCTGCCTGGCTCTGCTTCAGCTGAGTGCGCAGTGAGAGTAGCTCTTGTTCAACTCGCTCACACAACAGCTCGGCTGAGTTGACGGTCTTCAAACGTCGCCCACCCTAAATACAACACACACGGTTACGTCATCATGATCCATTTAGCATAATAATCCCAGGATAATTCCGGATACAGGAAAATGCCATTAAATCTATTAGTTCTAACGCAGTGCGACTGCAAATGACAAGCTCGACGGATGTTTTCATATATTGCAATGACTAATTGTATCGTAGAAATAGTTTCCCAGAACGGATATAGCATTGCGGTGATAACAATATTAATAAATATAATTTATCACCAGAACAAATCATGATGGCATTAATACACAAAAATAACCCGATCAATACGAGATCGAAACGAGTACGAACATATTAGTCATTGAATTATCTTTTAGAATGATCTACTGTATACAGTACGGTGCAAAATTATGGTGTTTTATTTTAGATGTATACTGTATAATTATGATCTTTTTATTGTTACAATACTGAATGAATGTATGAATGAACGCATGAATGAATTAATGAGAGAAGCTATGAATTCAAGAATGAATTAATAAATGAATAAATGAATGTATGTATGTATGCATGAATGAATAAATCAATCAGTTACAGAATAATTGACTTAATGAATAAAACTTTGTATGAATCAATTAATTTATTAATTAGCGCATTACATAATGAATGAAATAAAGAATGAATTCATGTATTAATGAATGAACGAAGGTAGGCGCGGTGTCACACGACGGTTTCTTTTGTTAACAAGCGACGATGTCTCCTATTGCTTGAGACGAGTACCGGTGACAATCCTGATGCATTCAACGCTAAGTTAAAGAAAGTTACTAGTACTATACTACTACTACTTTTTAATGAATGTGACTGATTTATTCACGGCTTTCGCACGCAATTTGATACATCATGTGGAAACGCTCAAGACATGTATTCTTCCAAGGGAATACAACAATCATCCTCAATGGGATTTGAACTTACATTATAGGACCTCTACAGGCACAGACGAGTGAGTGCTATCACTACGCCGTGCGGCGTTCTAATATTAATATGTGTAAACTCATTTTTCAATAATATCACTAATTTAATAAATGCTTTAATCTCCGCGAAGCTTCATGAAAAATTATTAAAATACGCGGTTAAGCAATGCACCAGAATAGAAGAGCGGACACAATGTGTTTCCAGAAATTTCGATTGGAATGGTACGAGTAGGCCAACAATTTCTTTCAAACATGACATTTCTGAAGAGCGGGGGTTGGGAAGTTGGCGGCCGTCCAAACTTCAAAATTCTATGACGAGCGTGGAGACTCTGGAGAGCCTAGAAGAGCTCCAAATTTCTGATAAGAGGGGAGGTAGCGGCAGTCCAGAATTTTTTGCTCTCGTGTAAAGACAAAAATTCAAACAAATTCACAGAAATTGAATTTTAGATGATTCCCAGCATCTTTCCCTGGCTACGCCAATGGGTGACAACGGAAGTTTCTTTACAGATCTAACCACTGTCATAGGATTAGTCTAAGATAACTCAGTCTGCACTAACTAATCGATCTTGATATAATTAATTAATCATGCTGTCAATATCTTTGTGAAAAGGAACGAAATTTAATTAGAAATCTCATAAGTAATTCATAGTTTAATCATGCTTCAGTGCAAAGTTGACTGGCTTCATCAAACATTGCACTAGGTGCTTGGCCCTATATAATCCGCTAGCTTTGAGTCAAGATGAAAGCTTTATGATCCTCGCGCAACGCCTGCAGACCACTGTCGAGACTCGTTAACGGGCATGAATCGACGATGTGTGACATAGTCTGGATGTCTCCACAGTTACAGAGATCACTGGTAGTCAAGCCTCGTGTCTTTTGACAAGGTCTGAAGTGTCCCTGTCATGTACGGAATTTGACCACTTATATCTCGGAAGTTTGAAGCCTGGCTGGATGGTTGATGGGTCACGGACGTTAACCACCTTAGCCGTTTGCCAGTCTTCTCGCCCTTGGGTTCTGAGGTAAACAGGTTCTAAGTCTGTCCAGAGTGGCAGTCTGGATGTTAGACAGCGTGTTGGAATATTACACATATCGTGGCTTAGGAGTCATTCATGATCGGCAACCGTCTAGACAACCAAGTTTGTTAATGTACTGCTACTTGGCGTTGATTGGGTTTAGCTTCGAACTTCTCCATCAAATTCTATCTTCTTTTCATGTTTCCATACATGCAGGCACGTGACGTCATGTACAGACGCGTGATATCTGATCACAATCTCGCAATGATCGACTGCGATCTCGAACTGGACGAGATTTGATTCGCTCCGAGGCTCCGAGAAATATGATTGAATTCTGATTAATCAATGATCAATGCGACACGTCATGTATAAACCCCTTCTATTTCCTTCCACACCTCCCTCTCCTCCTCTTGCTCTCTCTCTCTCACTCTTTTCTCTTTCTCTCTCTCTCTCTCTCTCTCTCTCTCTCTCTCTCGTTTATCTGATTCATCTCCTGCAGTAACATGACACGCTTATATCTCTAGTAATTTATTTAATATAATTCAGAAAAGTGTTATAGATAGAAGTCGGGGGTCAGTAGTTTTAGGTGAATAATGGATAGTAGCGGCAGGAAATAGTTTCAACCAATCACAAACGAGCTTTCAATAGCTGATTTGAACTTTGGATCATTCGCACGCTATGTAAGCCATATTAATTTATAGGATTTTCTACGATTCGTGGTCAAATTTACTGACCGGCCTGCTGCTGGGGCACTATTCAAATGCCTTGTTGGGAGGGGGCACAGCTCGACGTTCGGTCCAAGGACATGTACACGTGCTCCTGGGGGGGGGTGGTGCTGGTGGGTCCTGAAACTTGCGGTGGATCGGCGGCAAGTCCAAAAGTTTTATCGTGCATGCTGGAGTTGTGGCAATGGGTTCAGATGTTCCAATGAATAAAACAAGGATTATAGCGGTTAATTCTGCCGAGCGGCGGCGGGAGGGGGAGGCTGTGCAGAGTGCGCATGACAAATGCCTTGCTATCTATTGACATATGAGATTACTCTGGGACTTCGGATCTCATGAATAAGCCCAGTCGGTAATGTGCCTAAAATCTCTGCAGTCGAATTGTATTACGTACAATATTTATGCAACTTGTGGGCCAATTTAGTTACGAGTAATTTGTGTAAAATCGATGTGTATTAAATGGTGCAATATAATTAACAGGGAACCTTAGTATCCAACAGCAGCTTTCATTAGTGAGCAATGTTTAAATTATTTGTGGTTAATTGATCTGAGCGCCTGCCGTAATTTCAATTGTGTTCATGCTTTCATTTAAATGAATCTGTAGTCTATTAGAAATAAAACTAAAATTGTTACTTATCATACATAGTATGCATGCACAAATATTCAAAATTGCTCAAAGTTTACAAAACGAAAATATGAATAAAGCATTATAAGAATGAATAAGGCATTCCAGGTTAATGTGGTGTATGTAGAATTAACTATTTGTAATAGTTCAAAGCCTTTCATCGTTTTACGGTAGTTATTTTGAAAATCTTGAGCTATTGTTCGAAGAAATATTGATAGTTTTTATATCCAAGAATACATGGAGACGCCAACGGATGGCCAAAGTGTTTACCGTTGCTAGGTCCTTTGTCAAGAACAAGATCAAGTTAGTTGGCATCGCTTCTTACCATTGAAAGAAAATTTGAATGCAAACGTTCTTAAACTATAATTTATTAATGAGGTTTATCGAATATTACAAGTTGATATAATTAACAATGCCAAATGTTTACAACTCAATTGTATTTAGTTACTCTGCCTCACGCTTCAATCGATACAACAGCTGCCCATTTATTGACATTTATTTATGACCGTTAAAACTGCACCCCGAGTTATTTCTAGCGCTAATATAACTAATTCATGAGCTTATTTGGTGGAACGTCGTAGCGCAGGGTATGCGGTAAGGAAAAATTACAACTGCACACTTTCTTGTAAGACGAAATTTTTTTTGACTACTGCACAAAATTTTGACAACTGCACACTTTTTTTAACAACAACTGGACACTTTTTTCACAACAACTGCACACTTTTATCTACACACAAATTTGATGATATATTAAGTAAGTTAAACTGTTAAAGTTAAACTACATAATGAAATGACAAATTGTTGAGCCATGCCAGTATTATGTAGCTAGTACAATAAGTTAA
>JAQFYQ010000794.1:0-15270 GCA_034694885.1 Buchholzia appendiculata | reverse complement strand
ATGTATGTATGTATGTATGTATGTATGTATGTATGTATGTATGTACAGTATGTATGTATGTATGTATTTATGTATGCAAGATGAGCTTCTAACGCACCATGTAACACAACGCAGAATATGTGGTCATCGATCAATATTATTATTAAATACACGGACTTAATAATTCACGAATATACAATTGTTTCGTGGGCGCCTGTGTTTGTTGGGCATACATAAATAAGCAGAAGCGTGGGTTTATTGTGTGGGTGTTGCAAGCGCTGTTCACTCCAATGGTACTATAGATGCTATGAAAAGAGACCTTGGATTGATTGAGACGCACATAAGCTTATCAAACATTAAACATTGTAATTGTTATACAATTTATATAGGCCCTATTCATATTTTATGTGAATTTCATAGTGTTTCATGTTAATGTTTATGAACTGGAAAGGGGGAGGGGGCTCTAAGGGAATATAGAACATCCTCGTATTCACATTCTGGTTTATTCTTCCACTTGAGATTACAAACTCTTAGGGTATCCTCTCTGACACATTCAAAAATATCCCGATCCGAACAATGAAGACAAATTTGCCCAGATACCATAGTAAAAAATTTAATGAAAACCCAGAGCATATAAAAATTGCATTGCCGCAAAGGAAGTCGTGACGTCAATTTGTCTTTAGATGTACCACTGATCTACTATGTTTATGAGGTTTGTCATAGGTGGTAGGTCACTGTCCTCTTCTTACACACATTGGAACGTTAACAATTTCATCACACAGAATGCATTGCGTGTCAGAGGCAGTGGTGAGTTTCCTTATCATGGTGTTTCAGCCAGATTTAAATATTTTTTTTTGTAAGCATTTGTTACAAAACATATAAGAAACTTGATGTTAGTTTTTATATTTGTACATTACATTGATCTAACTATTCGTCTTGTATTAATGATCAAGCGAGTGTTGGAGTTATAGTTTAGGTTAGAATTAATCCTTAGGAAGCTAAGCTAATTTATTAATAGTTTACTTGCTGAAAAAAGTTCATTAATTTTCTTATCATAAGCAAATCATTGTAATTTTTCAATTTATTTAAATAACAGATTTTAGTGCAGTCAATACCACTACGAATGTGACACTCAATTCGTCGTCCCCTACTGTCACACCTCTGCCCTCAATACATGGATGGTTGATATGGCAACAAAGGATCGGAAACGCCATGGATTTCGACCGTCTCTGGGTTGAGTATAAGAACGGCTTCGGTAACATCACACACGACAGTAACTTCTGGCTCGGATTGGACAGTGTAAATTACCTGACGACGGGGTCGCAGGGTCAAGGGTCATGGATGCTGCGCATTGAGATGCAGTCTCTGGAAAACAATAAATGGTTAGTAGACGTAGTTCATCAATCGTATACGATATATTTTTCAGGACGTTCGTTTCGAACAGGTGGTGATATATTTGAACCTAGAACCATTCTTCGATCTCATCAGAGCTCAGGTGACAAATTCTACATACATCAGGCTCGGTACATTTTGACGTCTCGATCTCATTTAGCTAGTGTTAAAGCGTGTTCACTTTACCATAGTAAAGCTGTCGATAGCTCAAGAGCGGGCGGATATCTTAGTCGGTTAAGCACTCGCCTGGGCTGCTAAAAAGGTCAGGGGTTCTATTTCGACACCGATCCAAGCAGTGTTATCGATATCTAACAAAATCGGGCAAAATTTTGCACGCTCTATCTCTTCTGTTACCAAGCAGCATAAGTTGATACTATCTGTAAAAGGCTACGGAAGTAAACTGGGGTGTGTATCTAGCACACTGGCCCCTTTAGGTGAACCTTGAAATGATTGTACTACGTCAGGCTGAGGGCCGTCGGGGGAGATCAGCTCCCAGGAAACCTTCCTTGGAAGACGCCAAATACGTAACTTTACTGTAGAGCGTATTCAGTTGATGATTTATATGGCATATAGTTCATAAGGTCACCAGTGTCTTTGGTCCTGCTTTACTCTCGCCCACTGATTATTTGATCAGCCTGCTGGACACATGGAACAGATTTGGAACCATTTCAAGAGACAACAATGCTGAGCTGAGAGTGACAGTTTCACTGCATTACATGGTTTCAATCTTGTTGTGCTCGAGGACTATCCTTGGCCTCGGAGCTACCATTGGAGGATCCTCCAGGCCAAGGGATTTGATATCCTGGGCCTTGGTTTCGGAACTTAAGTCCATGGCCTTATCTTCGTCAAAGACAAAACATATGATGTGTTATGCAAACATTTGGATCTAAAATCATATCTATAATGACTGGCTGAACAAATTTACTTGAAAATAAATGATTTTATTGTATATGTCATAGTATATGTGCATGTAATCAAATTCTACTATTATTAAGCGGCGCGTATTTGGATTAAAACAACACATTTTGATTTATATATTCAGAAATGTTTGTTCCAAATATTGATCAACTGTAGGTTTATAAGGCGCTGGTAATTTTTTAGCTGCCGCGCCTGTGTGAATCAATTACTGAAGCTTTGAAAGTGTGATAATTTCAATTTTAATGTAGGTCCTAATGGTATTTCACTCTAAGCTTTTCTGCAGCAACTGGTGTTCTCCTTAGTATGATAAGAACTTATTTGTTTTTGATCAGTTTAAAAAATCCTCGCCAGTTACTTAATTGTCAGGGAATATCACGGGACAACGGCTCTAGTGGCACGAGTTAGGAAATAGCATTGGCCTAAAGCCAAATGCGTTGAGGCCAATGCCATTTCCCAACCCATTTTCCCTAATAGACAGTTTAGGGATAAATAGTTTACGCGTTTATAACTCTCTGATTAAAATTACTTGCGGTATGCATAAAAAGCTCCTAGACACTATAAAATACTTTGAATTGAGCATTTATTTCATATTTCCTTAAAAAATAACATATACGCTGCGTCGATTTGAAATTTTTCGCCTGCTATGAGATTGCGTGAAATAATTTTAACCGCTTTACAAATATTTTATTGTGAGGGGGAAATTGAAACTTTAATACCCAATTCATAGCTATTCCAAAGTGTCATGGAGACTTTTCGGCCTACCGGAAATAGTTTAAAAAGAGAGATGTAAACGCATACTTTTTTATCCGAAAATACATATATGCATACATTTGTCAACTATCCTGGGCTGTCCTCGGCTAGCAACTGCTGTTCTCCTCGGCTCTCCTCGGCTAGCAGGTGCTGCCTTTATCTTGGCCTCCTTTTCCTTGGGAGTCAAGTCCTTTGCCTCGGAAGTCAAGTTCTTGGCCTTGGCAGTCAAGTCCTTTGCCTTGGGGTTGATCGTTATATGTCATGTCCTTCTGGACAGTGGTATATCAATAAAACTTGTTTCCTTTACACCAACAATCTCCATGTCGTCAATTATTTATTGATGAATATTTAACCTCGTTTCAACGATGGGAGGGATTCTTATGCAGAGGAGATCCGTACGCTGAAGGGGTCAAATGGGCCGAATAATGTAGGTCAATTACAGAAAAGATGAAGTGTCGTCCGTGTTTACCAAACTCAACAACAGAAAAGTCAGCCAGCTGATAAATTGACGCAAAAGCTGTGAACACAGTGTTTTCTGGATGCAATATTTCTATCAGGTTTTGTGCGCAGAAAATAAGAGTTAATATTTGTTCTACATTGAAACAGAGCCATCGTTTCTTGATTGCACCGAGATACGCAGTGCAGACTCTGATTAATGAAAATAAAATTTCTAGTTAAATGTTTGTCTCTCAGTGGCTTAATTACAATATTTGCTTAATTCAAAGAAAACAATTTCAGGTTATGGATACATTCAGAAATTCTTAAGATATATGCATTCCTATATCATGCTGTGACGGTTCTATGGATTTTATTATTCTTGATTATGAAATGTCAATCTAGCATGGCAACTTACAGGATTATTCATTCCAAACTATATAGATTTATCGAATTGAAGTTAGTGTGATTAACTGATAATTTAGTGGTTTTATGTTTTATAAGCCATTGGACGATAATAAACAACGATCGAACTAGAACTAGACAAAGCCAGAAATACAGAAACAATAGAGCTTCTTTTAACATATAAAAACTGAAACTATATGAGAAAAGAATTGTAATCCGCTGTTCTGAGACAAGTTCTGCACAGATATCGCTATGCGTCGTTTAGGTTCTCTGCTGAGTACGGATCGTTCTGGATCGATAACGAGTCCCTCGGCTACACCCTTCACGTGTCCGACTACAGCGGCGACGCCGGAGATAGCTTTGTCTGGACGGCTATCCCGGAATCCATTGCAAATGGGAGAAAGTTCACTTCCAAGGACCGGGATAACGATTTGAAGAATGGGCAAAACTGTGCGGCGGCTCCTGCCGGAGGATGGTGGTACAACGCCTGCAAGAAATGCTGCCTGACCTGTAGCTACGGATATGCCTTCTACTGGCAGTCGTTACAGGACCTCGGTATGACCCCGCAAGGATCGGCTGGAGGCCAACTGAAGGCCAGCAGGATGATGATCAGACGCCGATGAGATGAGAATGTTTGACATCGCAGTGTGAGGAGTCTATATTAATTATGTGCATATTAAGTATGTCTATATTATATTAATTATCTATGTAATTCCAGAAATGAATAATTTTCCATCTAAAGAAATTATATTCATATGCCTATGTCAATAATTTCTCCCATGAACCATTTACCAAAAATATAGCCATTATTTTGCTATTTCATTTGAGTTGATTGGATTATAAGCCAATCAAATCGATTGTTCAATCAGTTTATAATTGAACTATAGTGAATCGATCGATCAGGCATTCTACAATTTAGTCAGTCAGTCTGTCCGGTGTCCAATCAGTCAGTTAGTCCGGCAATGATTCAGTCGGTCCGGCAATCGCGGCGATGTCGCCGCGATGTCGCGGCGACGTTTCTTGTCGCCTCGTACGTGATGACCTCATCAGTAGTCTTGTACTCGGTAAACTCGAGGCGATGTCGCGGCGATGTCGCCGTGACAAATGTTGCCGTGTGAAAACGGTATTATTAACTCGGTTCATTTACTGGCTAAGGGTGGTAGTTCTGCCGTGGGGTGGGCGAGGGGTCAATACTCGGCTCATTATTACAAGGGCGTGACCGGCTGCGTGGCCGAGTGGTTAGCGTTCAGCTCTAGCAAGCTAACAGTACCGACCCGTCGACGTTCGCCTCCTTGACAGGACGACTGCTTTAGATTCAACATCGCAGCAACCTCTGACAATTGAGTATGCCTACTTGAGCAAAGTTCAGAGGGCACCTAGGCTGATCAGAGGTGTGTAAACTCAAACTAGCCGACTGAATACCGACTGAAGGTATCCCAGTCAATATGGCACACGACAACAACTACAGGAGCGCTACGCAGGGCTTGAGCTGCAAGCCGACTGGACATTGTCACGATGCGTGGCCCATCCCAAGGTCTCTCCGTCTGGAAATAAAATCAACCGAGACAGTACCTCGTGGTTCTCTTGCTATGGTAGGTTAACCTGTCAACTTGATTGACATCATTTTAGTGCATGCACACTTAACTATTTTAAGTAGCGAACTGCACGTTTCTGAATTGTGAGTTGACTCATATAGAACTTGCAGCAATTATGTGTAAGTCCACGAATAGTAGCAAACCTCATTATCTACTTACGTGGGATGAGTTGTCTGGTATGTAGCTAATTGCAAGTCCACTATTTTTGGCATTTAAAGAAACTTAGTGTTGAATACATTTAAATTGTATTTCTCGAATAGTTGTTGTGTATGAAGAAGGATAACTGAATGTTGGACCTTCTACTGATGTGCACCGATGTGTGATTGTTGTATGCTTGTCGCTGTATATAATTGGTAATAAATGCTTGTGTATATGCTTAATGAAAGTGCCAACTACTCTACTGCTTATTTCTAATAAAAGCTAATTAGTTGTAGAATAATCACAAACATATTTTATACTGCATATTTTACACCATTGTTCGGAACAGTTCTCTCTTTGTCTCGTCCGGTCTGTCTGTTTTAGGCTACCGGAATTTATAGGGAACTTAAAAAAGTTACATTCTGATTTTCAAGCCTACCGGCCATGTGATTGCATCAGGACTCGACATATATTAAAGTTTTTTATTTTATTTTTGCGACCGGATGTATCGAATTGCCGCAATAATTTGTTTGAATCTAAAATGAGAATGAAATGAAGTCATAATGTATTCATATATATTTCGATTATTCCAGCAATAATTATAAATTTTGTGAAAAATGGCTTTAGTATTATGTTTATCTCTGTAAGACCGATATTCTTTGATGAAATTGACGGCAAACATGTTATCACTTAGGAAAGCAATGCTAATTAAAAAAATCAATTAATGTTATCCATCATCAGAATATGTACTAAATTTAAATCGTGATGTTATTTTTGACATTATCACAGAATAACTTATAATAAATTTATCAGAAGATGAGAATAATGTCATACTTAATTTGCTCGTAAACGATTTCTCAGCTTCATTAGCAGTGGCGTGCTGATCGATGAGTCAACAAGGCGAAGCATGCCCAAAGAGCGCAAAAGAGTGCCAAGTTACACCATGGAGGTAATTTAAATTAATTTCTTACACCGCCAGACCCCTCGTATTAACACTTTGTTGACACAGACACCCTCCGATAGTCAAGTTTTTGACACCACCACCTTCTTTCCTCCACCCGCTTATAAGAACAAATTGGACGCCGACATCCCATCGCTCGTCAGGGCGCCAACGGGATCTGGCCCCACAAGGTATATCGTTTTCAGAAAAACAGCACTTCACTAATCAGTAGTGTCTTTATTTCTTAAATTATTTTATACCCTGTGATTTTTTTCTGTATGCAATTATTTTCCTATTTTTCTTATAAAATTATTTCAAAGTGCACTGTATAGATGCAAAGGCACTAATTGGTAAAGAAATATTTAAAAAAATGTGAATAATTAAATCACTTAAAATTAATAGTATTGAAAATGTTAACTAACAAACGCGTATTATTTTCCTTCGCCAACATTTCAATGCTACAACGAGAACGGATCGGACTAGTTTCCATTTTTTAAAAGGATAAAACAATTAAGGCAGTTTTTTAATTTACAAAATGTCCAGCATACGTGTGCAAAACAATCGACGGACCGCTTTCTAACATTGGTTAAAAGCAGCCAGTTCACGGTCTATATATTAGTTGCTTTTATTGGACATTTTTATAGCGGGCATTAGCCATATGCGATTTCAACATTTCTGCATGCTCCAATGGACCAAGAAATTGACCAATCGATTCGGATTTTTCAAAATTTAAAATCTGAATTCATTATTCCATTTAGCAGTTTAGCATTTTGGCTTACTCAAGAAGAATTATGTGCACAAATGGATCTACAGTACTGCTGTAGCTGAGATGTTTTTAGACGATTGAAGCAGAAATGAGATTATTCCATTTGCATAGTGATTTTTTAAAGAAGGAAAGTCGATCGTCGAGAAAAACTAAGCGGCGTTTACAAACACTTAAATTTTTCGAAGACATTTGAATATTAATGGGGCTAATTTGTCATTTGAATATTGCTGAATATTAATATATTAGTATTATTTCACCGATATTGACGGAAAAGAATCATATATTTTGATTTAAAATGAGAATGAAATCTCTTGAATAGTATCACACATTTATTATGTGAACATTGCCCCCCCCCCAAAGTCGAACAAATAAATAGCGAGTGTGAGAGAGAGAGATTTTAGAGAAAATACACTACTTAATAGCAGCGGCAGGTACCTGATCAACATTCCCCATGAGAGATCACTTAAGCCACTTTAAGTTTTCGACCATGACAATTTAATATTAAGCTAAATGTAGAATATTAACCACTTCATTGATGTTGTCTGATAAGACTGTTAGCTGTTTAACGCGTTAGGTTCAGGAACAAGAACGATGATGTTCAGACGTAAGCGTGTGTCAAGTGTGGGGTGATATGCTGTAGCTCAATAGATGGAGTAAAATTGACATAAAATTGAAATGCTCTAATTTTAAATGTTTAGTCATGCAGATAATTAAATTGGAAATAGTTAGTTCCTCATATCGTTGTCGTTTTAATCTTCATTTAATTTTCTTGATCGAATTCATTAAATTAAATGAATAGAAATTATTCGACATGGATTCAAATTAAAAGTGAAAGATAATATTTGGCTTTAGATCGGTCTATATTTAAAAGAATCCGGGTTTGTAACTTGTTAGTTGATAAAAAGTATTGAAGCTAAAAAGTATTAAAATGTATTGGAGGAAAATATTACATTACTACATCAACATAATTAATTTTAAATGTTTTATGCAAAAATGGCCAAGTTTGAAATAGCCGTTATCGTTTTGAACCTTAGACCACTTATTTTATTTATTTCTTATTTTGTCACATGGAATCGAACAAAGTGTTCAGTTCAAATTTTTGTTGGTGTATTGTATCTACTGTTCAACTGAAACCAAATTGTTACTAATTACTGACCATAATTATAGTACAAAATCTAGTCCATATGAAAATAGAATCTTTCCACAAGGGGCTTGAAATCACTGGCAACTCAATAAATAAAGAAATAAATCAAAATGCAATTTCAATTAATGTACCAAAACACTTATGTGAAAGGCAATTTAAAATTGAAATAAATATCAAAATTTGTCTCATTTATAATATTGATTTCAAACAAATTTATTTCGGAACTTTTCTTTAAAAATGGAAAACCATAGACGTAGTAGTTGGCCTGATGGAGAGTGTTTATAGGGTAAATATAAGTAAGAAATTGAGTCTCTGTGAACACATCATATGCAACATTATGATGGGGCACATCTGCAGATTAAAAAATCAAATAGAGAGAAATAAAATTATGGGAAAATTATAATTTGGCAAGCAAAATCATTGCACACGGCGAACAATTAATTTCTGGGTGTAAATTTTAGAAAAATGCCGGTATTTCGATGATTGATTAACCACTGTTATCGGTGTTATTTTCTCCTTTATAATTTACACTTCTACATCTACGCCTTAATCCCATTTATCTGCACCATAAACTCATATCCATTGAGGTTGCAAGAGAAACACTTCTGTGTACAACTACATTTTAATGTTCATTTTTAGCAGTTTATCATCAAAATAATTTTGTTTCTCAATTATTATTTTTTTACTCAAATATACGTGTAAGATATTTTTCTTGCGTCTGACTGAAAGGCTGGAGATTCGATTAAGGAGTAAATGAGATTAATAATAAGTTTTGAACGATTCATTTTCTTGATAATTTGGTTTCAAATTTTCAATTTTCAACCCCATTAGGTTTAATGCTGTAGTCTCTTCAAGTTACTAGACTAAATTGGTAGTTTAAAAAAGAGTTAGAAGATTTAAAAAGTTGTTAATCAAGTCGGTCAAACGATCACATCGTTGGCTGTTTACTTTTTACGGTTCTGTGAATATCTTATTTGATCCAATTTTTAACGGTTTCGCAGAGTGCATAAAGTGCTCCGTATACCACAGCCTAACTCGACTACACGTTCAACTGGCTTTCATATACACAACCGCAAGCTACGCACTCACTGTCTTTCAGAATTGCGAAGTTGCATGAGCTATCTCCTTCCTCTTTCTCTCTCTTTCTTTCTCTCTCTGTCTCTTTCTCTCTCCCTCTTTCTCTCTCTCACTCTTTCTCCCTACCTCTCTCTGTCTTTCTCCCTCTTTCTCTTTCTCCCCCTCTATACTCGTGATACAAATACACATTTTGCAGAAATCAAAATCAAATCACTCAAAGGTATCCCCGGGCTTAAGTGCTGGGGTGTCTTCTTCACTTTTGAAGTATTACGGCATTACCGCTGTAATCGCGGTGTAACCCAGTTAAATCGTTACAAGTTATATGTATATAATGCGTTATTTTCAAAAATTGTCATAAGATGTGATAGTGGTAATCTTATATAAACGGATATGGGAATTTGTGGGATAGTAATATGGGTTGCGGTATGAGATGGAGGTGATAGCAAAAGTTATTGAGGATGGTATGGGGATGGCGACAATTCTAATATAATTTCGTGGGATCGGAATAAAGATCCTAGAAATGGGTGGGATGAAACAAAGACTTTGAGCTAGGATGGGGAAGGAAGATAATTGTGTCCCACTTAGCTCTCAAACAGCAAGCAACCGGGCAATTACCTATTCACTCAGACAGCCAACCTTTCATTATGAAGAGAACAACAAAATAGTAACAAGTTTTATGCACGAACTATTGTTGGAACTGTAGTAGAAATAGTTTCAATGCAAAAAGCCATGTAATGCATGGTCTAAAAAATGAAAGTCTACGAACTAACACCGACGTTTAAAATTAAAGCAGTTTCATTTTTAATTGTCGAAGATACTTTGTTTAAGTGGTTCCTATGAGAAAGTCTAGGGGATTGTAAATTTCTCCCAGCCGACATTTAATGAGAGGACTGTCAAAACTTTGTGATACAACGGCAAAGTAAATAGCAATCAAGAATCCATGGCTGTCGAAGCCGCGGAGGACCATTGAACCGGTGTGAGCACCGGTCTTGGCAAGCTGTTCAAAAGATGACATAATAATTTATTTAAAAAAATGAAAAGGTACATATGAAAAGGTTTCTTTGCTGTGTTCCCCTTGTACAATGATGGCTTAACATGCTGCAATCAATTAGTATCTGTGTGTGGAGTGGGGGGGGGGAGGGTCAAGCCATCTGCCTGCGGGGTCGCATCCCAGCCTCCTGGCGTTATTGAAAAGATGTTCTCATTGAGATATATTCATCATCAATTTTTGTATGGACTACAATAACCTTATTAACAGTCAGATTCTTGATCACAATTATACTATGTAGAAATAAATTGAAATGAAATAAAGGCATTACTGAGAGCAGAAAGTAAGATTTGAAATGCAGTGATTCAAGACAAACTATAGTTCAAAACAAACGCTTTAGGGTAAAGAACAATGCGATTACAATCTCAAATTAGAATCATATAATAGGGCCTACAAAAACAAAGATAATTAAGCCTAAACTGCCTCCCTTGCGTTTTTCTTAAATGATACTAATCATGAATACAAGAGTATTGCAATGTCACTCAATTATTTTTTACTTTAACATGTTAAGCATCAGAGAGATATGATTACCGTTTGATTTGAGAAATGGTGGGTATATTTGTCGCGGCCCTATCTCGATGGTCAACCCTTATAGATCAACATTCGGTTTTTTGGTTTGGGACCTCTAGAATAGTCTGCGTTTATGTTACATAGATGTACATGTAGAGCCACGTTTGCTGGATAGAAATGTGCTTTACCCCTGATTGATAGTACGTTCGGTTAGTGCTGACAGGAAATTAAAGTGTGGATACCAGTTCAAGCTTAACCTACTGCAGAACAATAAAGTTATAATCATGAAGGCTGAACTATACAATTAGAATTAGTCTCAACGATGTCAAAATTTATTACCAATATGCGAGTTCCATTTGGCTTGATATGAAAGAATTAAATACTCAATGCTACGAAAATTTAACAATTCCGTGCATTTTTCATTCCTTCATATATTTCTTCCTTATATTTTCAGTTCATGCATTTAATATCATTTTTCAATTTTAATTTCTTGCATTTCCATTCGTTGCTATTTCCAATCGTTGCACAATTCAATTCCTTTAATTCTTTATTCCTTGTAATAAATTTTCTTGTAATTTCTACATCTGCTGTTTTTTATGTCCCTTATTGTACAATTTCTATTCTTTGCACTTTTAAATCGTAGAAAATTCCTTCCGTTTTCTCTTTCAATGCATTTTCCACATCCTGTTCATTCGATGACATTTCCTGGAAATTGTAGCTCACCCTTTCTCTTATATTTTCGGTGGGTTCCTGATTTCGACTTGAGTGCACACCGATGTATCTTACAACTTTGAAAGTAGGTCACAGGACAAGCGCCGAGTTGGACACGGGTCTGGTAGGGTCAGGTCCGCCCTTTAATGAAACTTAGCGGGTTTCCGGTAATGAAACTTAGCGAGTCCCGATTTTGAAGACACGGGTCGGGTCAGAGCATCTGTGAATCGAGTCACAAAATGCTGATCAACCCGAAGTTGACCAGACGATTCGGATCTCCTTTTTATATCATGAAGATCGTTATTGATTTCGTGTGTTTTCATTTAGAAGTCCTTCTTGCTTAGGTTAAACTGCAAGCATTGTGGCTTGAATTTCGTGAGAGAAATATTTCTACTGCTGATGTATGCAGCTAAATCTATGTTATATGTTACTCGCTTATCAAGTAGATAAAGAGAAATTTAAATGAAATATCACTTATTAAAAAAGCATCTTGTAAACATATCTCTTGTAATAAATTTTAGTTAAGTGCTTCCATGATTCCTTCGTCATATAGTTTCTTATGGTTATGCTCAATTGCTCATGGGCTTAAAATTTATTTGTGCAAGTCCCTAACATAGCATTAACAATTGTGTGCACATGGAAAATTGTCCCTCATCATTATTATTTAATATGGTTCTGAATAGATCAGAACGAATATTTGAAAATAAACAGAAATTATATTTTTTATATGAATTTAATTTACTTCTTTGCTGAAATATGCTTCAAATTATTTTACGTGTCGCCGAACGAGTCAAACAATTTTGAGAGACTCGCGGGTCGGGTCGGGTCGGCTAAGGCGCGTCAATGTTTTGATGCGCCAATCCTAATAACTTGCCTAATTTGGCAAGTCCAAAACCAATTGGACTCGGAAAAGCTATAGGCAACACTGAACGACTACATGTAAATCTGTTATTTTATAATTATTTATTATACATTATTTAATTTATAATTAATCTGTTAAAAATGTAAATCTTTTCATTTTATAATAACAAAAAGACTCTGTGTTCAGAATTGAAAATGCAAAAACTATTGAAGACCTTGTACTTTAACTACACAACATGGATTCCATGCATGTTAAAACTGAAGACAACAAATTGGTGGATCAGTTCAAATTGGTGGATAAGCTTGAAAACGTCAGTGAATTTGGGCAAGTCTAAGCTTGAAGAAAAACCAGAAACGAAGCCTGCTTAAGCGTAAACTTGAAGACAGCCAGAGAATGAGGACTGCAGTTTATTGCCTGTTTAAATCTGTTGTCCATAGAACAATTTTATTTCGTAGTTACTGTGCAACATTATAGGCATAAACACAGGGTGAGATTTTCCGAGGGGGAAGAGATTGGGAGTTCGACCCCCTGCCGGGCGTGACGACCCCCATCTCGGTTGGACAAAAAATCAGGGGGATCGGTATTTGAAGGAACCCAGCTCGGGTCGGTCCAATTTTTGTCCTTCACCACCCCCCGCTCGTCAGGATGTCCGACCCCAACCCACCTATTTTTGGACAAATTCTACACTGCCTACACATAGTAAGCAAAACCTTGTGCATTAAAGAAATTTGACATAGAGCAAGAAAATTGTGTAGGGACGTGAATTATAAATAATAAATTTGTATGAATAATAAATGTAGTGACTGGTGTGTCTCAAACATATTAGTTCATAGATGTGTACGAAAATATTGTTCAATAAATTGCGACCGCGGTTCAGCGGTCGTGTAACGCAATAATTCAACACATTGATGTTACACAAACATTTAGAAATTGGTTCCATTATAAGAAAACCAAGCATTAAATCTTGCAGGTTTGGCCATTTGGTTTATGCCTCGGAATATCGGCGAGCATGGGCTCGTCCCCGTCGATCAACATGACTTTATTTCTGGTAGACAAGTTCTGCTTCTCTATTCTCTGTTATGGTATTGCTTCCATTTCTCTTTCTGAGCAAGACATTTGTCATTTGTCATTTGTATACAACAGCATATTTGTGAAACTGTTTAAAGTTAAGGTTGTGCAGAGCATAAATGTCTGTCAGTACTACTCTGGCTATTTGCCTTTCCGATGCCTATACCATTTGAGTAGACTGCGTTTCCTACAGAAGAAACTCGTTTCGAACGCATCGGCCCAGGAAACTGTGTGTGCATTTCACAATAAATTATTGTCGGATTTTAACGAAATTGCCCAACAATACGGCATTTCTACTACAGATTCAAGTAATCGGTTGAAGTACAAAATATGGAATAATTTCAAAGACTCTATTTCTGCATTCGTTATTTGATGACACTGTAGCCTATGTATTGTGTTTCGTGTATGTTTGTTTGCTTTCATTACTTCTCATGTATGTTAAACTGTGAACTAATGTTTATTATATTATGAAGTTGAATTTTTGGAAAACCTTTTGGACTTTTGGTTCGATATAAAGCATTAAGTTATTTGCTTATTTTTTGGCACTCTACAAGTGTTATAATAGCTGTATAAAGATGACATTTCTCGTTCTCGTTCCATGCACGTTCTTTTGATTATTTCTTGATTTAGACTATTGTGTCTTGCGTTTAATTATTTTTTCTTGTTTAGTTATTCATTGCTTTTGATTGTATTGTCTTGATTCAAGATGTATTAAAGATAATATAATATGATTAATCAATTGAAACCCCGCCTTTAAGACAAATCACAGCAGATCATTTAACAAGAAAGCAGCATCGGCAGACACCCTTTCACTCAATAGGTTCCTCATAATGTAATATAATGGTAGCCGCTTTCTGAAATCCTGATGAATTGATTCATAATGAAATTCTAATACTACCAGGGCACTATCATACCACCAGATAACTAAGTATTATTCTAGTAGCTATGGTTACAGAAAGTTCCGGGTGGCAATCAGTTTTTGACGGGAAGTACTTTCAGAACATATGCAAACACTTTCATGACCGCTACTGTACCGATCAACTTTGATAATTGACGAGTTGCTGTAACACACTTGGCTGTCAAGAAAGTAGTTCGTTGCGATGATGTTAATGGCCGACTGATCATAACGATGACAGTTAGCGTACGCGTCCCTAGCTTTAGACATTTCATCCTTACACTGTAGTTCATTCGTAGGAGCTATACAGTCTTTAGTCAGAGCGCAGAGAACCCACCAGATCACAATGTTCTCGTAGATCTCACGAGTCATGTAGATGTAGAGAGAGTTTGCGGCAAGCATGTCGCTGCGGGCTGCAGCTTCCCGTGAAATGGGAAGGTACCGGTACATGCCCTCGTGCGTTGCGGAGAATATGGAATGACCCGACTTATCAAATACGAGGAGACCTTTATTCTGCACTGCCTGTGTGTAAACTAGAGAGAGGTTTCCTGTCGTAAATCGTACAGACGAGTCAACCCAGAATACGGCATTGTGCTCCGACAGCATTTCCTTGTATAAACAAATACGCAAAACTCGC